>JAGFPH010006508.1:67456-77560 GCA_018207615.1 Philaenus spumarius | reverse complement strand
CCCCCCCCCCCCCCTGTTGTAAACCCCCCCCATACGGTCGTCCTGGTTACGCCTATGGGAAAATATGATAGGGTTTATTACCTTTATTGTCAATTAACCTGTATCTAGATAATGACTAACCATTTTCTGTAAGTAACTAAGTTCACATAAAACAGAACACTACATTTTAAATTGTAATAAAAGGTTTTGCTAATTAAACTAATTCAAAGTTTTTTTATTGAGTAGAGTTTTGTTTAGGTGTAGATCTGAGCATTGCTGATTTTTTAACATTTATTATAACCGATGGTAAAAATATACGAAATATTTTGATTTGGCCATTTAAAATTATTTACCATCTTAGCTTTGAAATTGTTATTAATCCTAACCTTTATTGTAAATAAAACCCAATATATGTGTATAGAAGGGTCCAACAATTTTCTCCCCTAGTAGTAATATAAAATAGAAATAATTTGAAAATCACGTGTTACTTTATTAGCAAATTTCCATAGCAAAAATGAGCTATAGCAGTGGCCCTTATGGTAAGACCCAAGGTCGGGAGTAGAAAATGAGCACCGAGCGTGGTCCCCGGTACACGTTTTGGGGTGTCATTAAAAATCATATATATATGTATATATGTGTTCGCACTCTAACGGCCGCATTTTAATTCCGATCATCGTAATTTGAAAAATTTTCCATACCTACCTGCCCCCCCCCCCCCTGTTGTAAACCCCCCCCATACGGTCGTCCTGGTTACGCCTATGGGAAAATATGATAGGGTTTATTACCTTTATTGTCAATTAACCTGTATCTAGATAATAACTAACCATTTTCTGTATGTAACTAAGTTCACATAAAACAGAACACTACATTTTAAATTGTAATAAAGGTTTTGCTAATTAAACTAAATCAAAGTTTTTTTATTGGAAGTACAGGTAAGTATGGGTTGCCCTTTGGGGCCATCTTGGATTTTTATCCCGTAAGAGCAATGTTAAATTTAAAACCATTTGGTCTATATGGTTTATTTAGTATCATAAAATTGTTTGAAAGGTTTCATTTTAACCACATTAACATTACGCAACCGTTTTGCGTTTACATTATTTAAATCCCGTTCGTTCGTCACGAAATTGTTATTTTTTAAACTTGGTATTTAAAAAATAACAATTACGTGACAAACGAAAGGTTCTCATAGTGTTCAGTGTCAAGCCCACATGTACGCCCTTAGCAGTGAACGAGTTAAGCCTCATACCCCAGTCTAGCCCCCCCTTAGAAAATATCATTTGGGCGCCCATAGTCCTTTGCGAGGTAGTTTCTCGGTTGTTGTTCGCTGCAGGTTTTGTCAAGCTGTGTTGGAAGTGATTGAGGGCAGGAGAAAGGTAACTGGGGCACTAGATCTCAGAGCGGAGGCACATTTGTATCTGTCAATGAATATTCATGCTCGTGATGTGTTTGTTATGTAACTAAGGTGACTAACACTTAGTGAGAGTTAACTCAGCTGTTAAGCGGGTATTATAATGTGCTTCTGTAGCTAGTGACGGTAATGCGATCTAAAATACTGGATATTGTGTAGAAGCAAATAATGTGCTTTGAGTTTTATGTTGATGTTTATTCTCATACAAAATGTATACTTTGGCAGGAGATCTTGTTATTAAAATATTTGATGGTTTCATTCAAAGGTGTTGAGTGTTTGTTTAAAACGAATTTGTAAACATACCATTAAAGTATAATCATAGCTACGTCATATTTTAATTTGCTAAATATAATTGGCTTTTTTAAATGCAAGTTAGGCATAATTAATGTGTAACAATTATCAGTTCCTCTGGCATATGTTCTGCTGCAAGTAACTATGTAAGTGGTTTATGTCCTTACAAACTACAAACATTCATACGATGTACTTGTACCACACGGACGTAATAAGTAGTTTTGTATTTAAACTGGTATTCATTGTTTAAAGCTGATTCTTTCCATCCTTAATAATTCGACCACGCAGCTGAACCGCTGACGTGAGTTGAGCAAATTTCCAAAATTAAGTTTATAGCCTATGTTTTAAGGTTTCAACCAACAATTTGGGAAATAGGTGTATTCACGACGGTGCTGAATAGCTACAAAATGGTTCGCACGCCATTCAGCATATTAGGAGTATCTTCAATACACAGAGTTTTGCGTGCTTCGCACGCCAAGCTCCGTATTGGGAGTATGTTCAACCAAAGCTTTGAAACGGGTACTTCTATGGTATTTTACGTTTTGATCGATTTAGCGAGCTACAAGGTCGCGTAAAAAAACAAAATGTGCAAAATAACATCCTACATTCATATGTGTTGAAAAAACTCAAGAACAAATTCATTCTCCTAGGAAAAAACTCAAAAAATAGTTACGTCAGGTCAAAAAACGTGCTTCCGATTGTTGGATTTTTTTTGGTTAACGAACTCGTCTGAGCGACGTAGACATGTGTACCAAATTCGAACCAAATCGGACTTAAAATGTGGCCGCTAGAGTGCGAACACATATATACATATGTATATGATTTGTAATGACAACCCAAAGGTGTTCTGGGGACCATGATCGGTGCTCATTGGCTACTCCCGACCACAAGGTCCACTGCAATAGCTCATTTTCGCTATGGAAATCCGCTAATAAAGTAACAAGTGATTTTCAAATTATTTCTATTTTATATTACTACTAGGGGAGAAAATTGTTGGACCATTCTATACACATTATATACAGTATTAGGTTTTATTTGCAATAAAGGTTAGGATTAATAACAATCTCAAAGCTAAGATTGTAAATAATGTTAAATGGCCAAATCAAAATATTTCGTATATTTTTACCATCGTTTATAATAAAGGTTAAAAAAATCAACAATGATCAGGTCTACACTTAAACAAAACTCTAACTAAAAGTTAGAAATACAAATAATTTATTTCAAATTTTGAAATCAGCTGTTAATGGAAATATTTGAGCAAACATCTGATTGTTGTACCAACACTTTTCCATACGATATTTAGTCCAGTTTGTGTTGTTTTTTACGTCCAACAGATGGAGCTCTTTAAGTAACCTAAAAGTTAGAAATACAAATATTCGTTTCAAAGTTTGAAATCAGGTGTTATTATTATAGTCAATAAATATATTTAATGGCGCTCACATTTTTTTCCAATATTTAGTATACTTTTTGTTGTTTTTATGTTCAATGCTGCTGTTTTAAAAAAGAAAGTACATAAAAACATGTTTCTATTCGAATGTAATGCTGTGTAGAAATGTTAAAGTATCGGTAAAGAACTTTCGTAGATATGAGATTTCAATCAAACGAATATTTAAATTTTAATTTATATGTTATTTAAATAAGAAATTCAAGATTTATTAGTTATTGGTTTTAATAAACTAAAGATTGAATTAAATCGAAATATAATCGGGCACTAACAAATATCATAATTCAAATAATATATTGGTGTGAGATCTTATCGTTGTAGAAAATTACCAGGAAATCGTGTATTCATTTTTTGTTCCGATAACTAAAAAGCAATTAACAATAAATATTTATTAATATAGTTTATCCTTAAAACAATCTCAAAATGTGCATCCTATTAATATGTTGTGGTTTTTTATACATAAAACTGTCGTCTTTAAATTATATTTAACCTACAACCTTTTAAAAGGATCGACAACTATGCATTTTTGTTAAGTACTTTATATTGGTAATTGCATTCACAAACAAAATATTTTTTTGGAAATATCGTCACCAGATTCCATAAAACAATCGTTACAAAGAGTTCGTTTTGTATAACTAGTTTAATATATTCCATATTACCTAACTATACTAAGTCTTCCGGACCAAATCAAATCGATTAAATAAACAAATCGTAACACATTCGCTTTCATAATTAGCATTAATATTTCCTAACTCATCCACAAACTGAAGTATACTACCTGCATGTGTGTGTTTAGTGCGAATGGAGTAGTTTTATAAGCGGATTACGTAATAGTAATTGTATTATTAATATTATTATCTTTCAAAAATGTTTTATTTGTGTTAATGTCTTGTACGTGTGTTTTTGCATTTGATTTTTATTTTTTTGTGTACATTTTTATGTGCTGTGATGGATTAAGGTATTTTTTTATTGTATAATTTGTATATTGATTTACGGAAAATATTCTTTTCTATTAATAAGGGAAACATTTCATAGCTAACTGGTTTTGAAATATTTTACATATTTATGAAATATACAAAATATCACAAATAGATCATCTGCAATTAATCCAAAGGTGGATAACAGACATAAATAATTTGTTCCTGCGCTTACTCAGACCTGAGTATTTCTATTAGTTGGACTAACCGATAGAGATTTTTCATGTTATTGGATTTAACAGCAAGCGACATCCACAGTGACTTTAATGGTTGCACAAATGTATGTAAAATACAAAAACTACCAGGTAAGAAGCTTTTGCGCATTTTTTAAACAAAAAATAATAATAAAATATTACTTTTTGGGTTTTTGTTGATATTATAAAAAGTAATGAATGGATCCCGATATTTCCAACATGACATTCGTACAGACTTAAAAACTTACAAATGTTTTTTTATAGATTACGGTCGGACCATTTTTTTAAATTTTTACCATTTTTGCCATTTTATAAAAAATCATATCTTTGTAATTGACAGGAATAAGGGCAGATCTTTCGAAGAATTATTGTTTATTTTGTGTACTTGAAACAGACGGAAGATGAAATTTGCCGCATTAATAGTTTTCGCACAATTGCAGTATGAACATTTCGGGTCATTATCTTGGATAATGCACCGTATTAACCTGAGTGTCCATCAGATTTTAATTAACCAAACGGATTCTGAAAGTAGAAATTAAAACCTACAATTCTTATATCTTTGAGTTTTGAATAAGGTTGATAAACTATGATAAAAATGCTTCCGAACATAGCTCGAAACTCGTATATTTGTCACCGACAGCAATAGGGGCGGTGGTAGTGGGGGAACCAGCAGCGGAGGAGAAGAGAACGACAGGCTGCGCGCATCAGGCTATTGGTTCCTCCACTACCACTGCCGCTCTCGCCGTCGGCAGCAAATTTATGAGTTTCGCGCTATGTTCGGAAGCATTTTTAGCATAGTCTATCAACCTTACTCAAAAATGGAAACCATACAAATTGTAGGTTTTAATGTTTACTTTCAGAATCCGTTTGGTAAATTTAAATTCGGCCACTCAGGTTAATAGGGCGCATTATGTAAGATGGTGACCTAAATTGTTTATACTGCATAGTGCAAAAACTATTAATGCGACAAATTACATATTCAGCCTGTTTCAAGTACACATAATACAGAATAATTTTTCGGAAGATCCGTCCTTAATATTGTCAATTAACAAAGATATGAATGTTTTTTTTAATGGTAAATTTTAAGCGTTTTTCCAATTTTTTGTGTCGGGAACACAATTTTGTAGGCTTTTTGATTCTCTAGAAATGTCCTATTGGAACTACCGTGATCCATTCATAACGTTTTACTATGTCAACGAAATCCAAAAAGAAGTATTAATTTATTGTAATTTTTGTTTATAAAAAATGCGCAAAAGCTCCTTTCCTGATAGTTTTTGTATTTTACATACCTATGTGCTACCCGTAAAATCACCGTGGATTTCACTTGCTGATAAATTCACTAACAAAGTTTGCTCTATTCCTAAAATCAGCTATTGAAATAATGCAGTAAAATTTTAATTCAATAGGGCATGCTATAGAATTTATTAAGTAGGTTCAAAACAAACTACATAGACATTTGTTTTTCAAAATTTGTTAAACAAATTTAAAAGTTTAAGCAATACTCATAGCAACTGCATGAATTCTCAAACAATGACGTGTCTCTGAAAAGAAGGCACTGTCCCTCTACGCATTGCCACAATCACTTCTCCACGTCAATAATTATCGCCGATTATTGTATCAGAGTAAACACAGCTTATTTTAGAATACCTCATACACGTATCAGGTGGTGTTGGATAAAGTATGTTAAATGGATATGAAATATCCGCTCCATGGCAGGCTATATCACAACGATTAGAAACCGTATTTGGAAATAATAAAAGATATTTGCGATTAGATTATTTCTTGTTGCATTTATGTGAAGATCGAGTGGGAGACAGGCTTTTGTAATAGTTAGCTTAAAAACAACAAAACAACAACTTTTTAAATCAAAAAGTAAATGTGTGCGGTCGTGGGACCCTCGCCAGGAACGAAGTTCATTACACCTTTATTCAATTCTTTTACCTAATGGCAACATACACACATAATTGTAATCTTTCAATTGCCGTTTATTATTAGTTTGTTTTTTATACAAATATTTACTGTTTCCATACGTTTAATGTTATTACAATAAAGGTGTGGAATTAATTATAACATCAAAGCTAAGATGGTAAACACAGTTAAATGTCCATTCATTGTAAATATATTAAATAAACATAAAGATTTTTTTCATCAGTCTAGACCTAAAATTGTTTAATTTACTTTACCTTTCTTAACGGCAACATACACACATAATTTTAATCTTTCAATTGCCGTTTATTATTAGTCTGTTTATACAAATACTTAATGTTTCCATACGTTTAATGTTATTACAATAAAGGTGTAGAATTAATTATAGAATCAAAGCTAAGATGGTAAACACAGTTAAATGTCCATTCATTGTAAATACACCCAATAAACATAAAATGTTGGTTCGTCAGTCTAGGCCTAACTAAACTCGTTGTATGTATGTTTCCGTTAAGGCAGGTAAATTAAATTAATGTTGTTTGAATGTATTTCAGCGCTTGACGATAATATCTGAACTACGTCGGACGATCGTCTCTTAATTTAAATAGATGAACCAAAACACATTTTCTTGAATGTATTTACATTCATTGACATAGCAACCAATTTGATACCGTTTTTTCGTTACGTGTATTTTCTTAATTCATTGCCATAGCAACTAATTAATAACACTTTTTTCGTTACGCATTACATTTTCTATATTTTAACTGCTACCGCAACCCGCGTTGAAGAACTTCATTCCAGTAATTCATTTTATCGAGAACTACTGAATGGTATTAACATTAACTGGTATCAAAACTTGTATGAATTACAGAGAATGCGTTTCTGGTTTACAATAAATTATGACTTGTAGAGCATCTAAAATTTCGGAACTCCTAGTTGTGATTCTAATCTTTTCCTGAGTTAATGTCAAATTTAGCTTAAGTAACCTAACTTAAACAGTGTGTAGCATCCAATATAATTTAATGTCTAACTTAAGTAGATGTGCTTTTTTATCTATTTATATTTTTACTCGAATAATTTACTCAAGTTTCATGTTGACAATTTAATGTTGAAATAGATATTTAGTTATGTAATACGCCCTTGGAAAAACATATACGCCATATCCTGAATTCTTTAACAGCAAGCCTCTAAGGCGTTATTTATTTTATCCAGGCGTAGCCGGATACGTCAGCTAGTCTATACTAATATTATAAAGAGGTAAAGTCTGTTTTCTCGTTTGTTTGTTTGTTTGTATGTAGGGGGTAATCTCTGTCACGACTGAACCGATTGAAAACATAGTTTTACTAAGAAAAAGCTACACTATCCCTGAGTAACATAGGCTATAATTCAATTCGATAAAAACCTTTTTTTATTTCAATATATGTAAATTTAGTCGGAAAAAAATCTTAGGTTAGGCCTAGAATTATAAACCAACACATGTATTTACATTTATTACCATAGCAACCAATTGAATAAAATAACAGATAATATAACTGTTAGCTCAAATATTTCCATTAACAGCTAATTTAAAAATTTGAAACAATTATTTTTGTATTTCTAGCTTTTAGGTTAGGGTTTTAACGTGTAGACCTGAGCCTTGCTGGTTCTTTTAACCATTGGGGTTTGGCGTGCGGAGAACGCAGGGGTCTCCCCTGCGTAACAATCGCGGCTACATTTTGTATCACTCCAAGTGCAAAACGATCGAATTGTGTGGAGGTTGCACAACGAATATTTACGAAAAACTAAACGATTTTTGACAGTGAAAGTCGCATTAGTTACGTGAAAGCCCGGTGAAAGCGGTTGCTTGTTTTAACTGTCACTTAGTTTGATGCGGGCAAGTTAATAAAATTTTATCTCTGAGACAATAAACTGTCTCAGTGTTAAACGTGAAACAGGTTCCGATATAAAGGAAATCATTTCGTATGTGTAGCAGTATGACGTATAACAACTTGTTTGGCAAATAACTTTGCTTCCCGTAGTGTACTATATAGCTACCTTGGAGACAATGTATGACGTCAAGTTGAGAGACTTTTAACGCCGTAGGAACGGTTGGTTTTATTTCCGTTCACATAAAAGTATTCGTGAAATATGATTCTAATAAACTAATTTAAGTCTATTTATACTAACGACCGTTGGTTCATGGTGAAATTCCAATAAAAAAAAATAAAAATGTTTTGTATATTTCACAAATCTTTATTGAACCGTACCGACCTAGGTTTCGCCAGCTACGGCATTATCGAAGACAACGTAAAGGCTAAAGGCTAAAGGAACAGCAAAACAAATCCAACAAACAGCAGTTGGGTACAGGTAGGCCAAAATACCGTTAGGTTAGGGATGGGGGAGGAATCGAACTGGTCAATAACAACGGTTGTACAAGTAGTGAATTGCTTAATCTATCTGTACACTTAAAACTAAACTTACGTTCTTATTAATTAACCTCTTAATGCTTTGGAAATTTTAGAAATACGGGGGTTGGCGTGCGAAGCACGCAATGCTTTGTGCGTTGAAGATACTCCCAATACGGTGGTTGACGTGCGAATCACGCACTGCTTTGTGTATTGAAGATACTCCCAATATGCGGAATGGCGTGCGAATCATTTTGCAGCTATTCAGCACCGTCATGAATATACCTATTTCCCAAATTGTTGGTTGAAACCCTTCAGCATAGGCCTATAAATTTAGTTTTGGAAATTTGCTCAACTCACGTCAGCGGTTCAGCTGCGTGGTCGAATTATTTTTCAATTTGCATCATTCCATGCGTGTAAAACATATTTGTATTTCTGACTTCCTGTAACAAACGTGTATTTACATAAACGAGAAAGTGTGAAATTAGTTCACTTTTATTGTTCCAGGCCTATGGAACATGTTTAAGAGTTAATAATACTCAATAAGGAACAACAACGGTATAAAACACATGCTTGTAATTTATGGCGCATCATATAGTCCGTGCATACGTTAAACGTATTTAAATGGTATACAATGTCTTTCTTGTAGATATTATTAAACCATAAACTCATAATTTATGTGATGTTCGAATAGTTTTTATTGCAGAAAATAGATTTAATTATAACTTTATAGTATTTCAAAACCGGTCGTTGGGTTGGTTAGTGTACGTGTTCTGTCCCGGCAGTCTTCTTATAACCTGATTCAAAAGTAAGACTACATATAAATTATAATCAAAAAACTTTAGGTCTGCGCCGGACCGGACGGTGGAAGTTATACTTCTTTGGCCATCCAATGGTATAGACAGGTAGACCTACTATTGATTTAATATATTTTGGAAAAAACTAGTCGTAACTTAGAGCAGCCCTACTATTTTGTAGATGATAGCCTATTATTTTATAAAAACACTAACCAACATTGAAGGCATATTTTAAAGTTAATATCCCATTTGTTCCTTCTTTGTTACATACGCTTATGAATACTATCGTTGCATCTGTTTTTTAGTCACAGTTAGTCTGGGGACCATGATCAGTGCTCACTTACTACAACCAACAAAATGAATGAGCTCCCGAAGTTTCTGCATATCATAGTGAATCACCCTGCATATAAAATGTTTAATGACTGCCGAAAACGTGTTCAGGGGACCATGATCAGTGCACACTTACTACACCCAAGAAAATTAATAATGCATTGTCATCTATCCTTGATAAGTGTGCAAAGTTTCAAATCAATCCGACTTTTTGAATTGGGTGAAAATCACGTCGTGTTCTCCATGATCAGTGCTCACTTACTACACCCAACAAAATTAATAATTGCATTGCCATAGGTCCTTGATAAATGTGCAAAGTTTCAAAATAACCAATCCGACGTTTTGAAGGGGATGAAAATCACGTCGTTTTCTGGGGA
>JAGFPH010006508.1:14107-34177 GCA_018207615.1 Philaenus spumarius | reverse complement strand
TTTACATTTGAGGAATATTGTGATATTCATTACTTTTATGGAATGGCAAGAGGCAATTCAAAAGAAGCTCGGAGGTTGTATCGTGAAAATTTTCCGAACATACAGCTTCCAAATTTCAAAACTTTTATTGCTGTCCGCAATAGGTTAAGGGAAACTGGCTCAGTTAAATGTAACATGGTTGATACAGGTCGTGACAGGCAAGTTCGTAATGTCCAGTATGAAGAAAATGTGTTACAGTTGTTTGAAGATAACCCATCAACGAGTACTAGAGTAGTAGCAAGGGAATTAGGCTGTGGTAAGAGTACAGTGTGGAAAGTTTTAAATGTAGAAGGACTTCATCCATACAAACTACAAAAAGTGCAGCCTTTGAATCCTCAAGATTATCATCGGCGCGTGGAGTGTTGTCGCTGGTTTTTGAGTAAAGATGTTGAGGACCCACGTTTTCTGGAGAAGGTTTTATTTACAGATGAAGCTAGTTTCACCAGAGAAGGGATCTTCAATTCTCGGACAACACATGTTTGGGCTGCAGACAATCCTAATGCTACTATTATTAGAGGATATCAAGAGAAGTTTGCTGTGAATGTTTGGGCAGGTATTATTGGAGATTTTCTAATAGGACCCTACATTCTTCCTAACCGACTTAACTCCCCTGTATATCTTGTATTTCTCAGAGACATCTTCCCTGAGTTGCTAGAAAGTGTGCCACTGCATATTAGACATCGAATGTGGTTTCAGCATGACGGAGCTCCAGCTCACTTTGGTAATGTTGTCTATGATTATTTAAATGTTACATTTGGCCAGCAATGGGTGGGACGTGGGGGACCAGTACATTGGCCTGCTCGAACTCCTGACCTCACCCTACTCGATTATTTTCTTTGGGGCCATATGAAATCACTAGTATACAGTACACCAGTGGAAAGTGAAATGGATTTGGTTGGTCGAATTACCGAAGCTGCAGCAAAAATTCAAGAAGAAGCAAATATTTTGAGAATGTTCGTCGATCTTTAATACAACGTTGTAGGTTGTGCAATTGTATTGGAGGCCGACATTTTAAACAACTTTTATAAATTTATTTTGTCTTTTACAGCTTTATACTTTTATTTAGTCTTGTACTGGTTACCAAATAATTTGATATTCAAAGATTTAAATACTTCACTATTAATAAACAGCTAATACTTTTATTTGTAAACATGGTCGCATTGTTGTTATTTCTCATTTGAATTTCTTAATTAAGCTACCGTTAAATTTGTATTTAAAAGGTGGATATTTAATAATCCATTTATTTATTTTTAAAGACATTATTTTTCTGAGATATTTTAACTTAATTTTTGTTTTTTATCGGCTTATTTTACACAAATATCTTCAGAAATAAAATATCTACAAAATATGTTTAATACGTTTGTGGGTTAACCCATTTCACAAAGTTAATGTACTAAAACCCTATAGAAAACATGTTTTTTTTAGTCCAAATTTGGAGTTTTCGGTCAATTATCGCAACAATTTCTGCAGTTACAGAACTGGAACATGTTTTATTAAGTTTATCTGCTCATTTCTCGTAAATAAATTAAATTGTACACCTTAATTAACGCTCTACATACAGTATTTCAATAATGATTCGTTTCTGTGAGTAATCTGAAACACGGGTGAAATCTTTCGCCACCTGTAACTCTCTAACGAAGCATTCCCGGATCTATGATTAGGCCTATATGAACTTTTCATTATTTTTTGCTAGTGGAATCAGCTTAGAAAGTGCTCGGAACATTATGCAAATAACTTATTACTTAAGCTCATAATAACTTCAAAATATTTTGTTTCTAGAGTAATTCTGGTTATTGTTGACAACTA
Source organism: Philaenus spumarius (assembly GCA_018207615.1). Lineage (NCBI taxonomy): Eukaryota > Metazoa > Arthropoda > Insecta > Hemiptera > Aphrophoridae > Philaenus > Philaenus spumarius. The sequence goes on along the minus strand of JAGFPH010006508.1, from coordinate 32,332 downwards.
CCAAGAAATAATTTTTTTCTTTTTTTTGGCAAAATCTCTGTTACCCTTTAAGCTACAGAAAAAAAAATCTTTTTGTTTGTCATTAAAAAAGTAAACTTTTTTGTCTCTTGTATTTTTTTTGTAAACTTAGCGGTTTTTGAGATATTTGACATTAAAAATTTTAAAAGGACGCCATTTTGAAAATATTTAAAATAATGTTCTAATTTTTGGTTCAGTAATATAAGGTTAGGGAACAAATAGAAATACAAAGTTTCAGCTCAATATCTCTTCTTCTTTCAAAAATATTAGGTTTTTTGTAAAAAACACATACAGACAGACAGACGAAATAATAAGCTCCGTAGACCCATGTTTATATTGTGAAATATGTTTGTTTGGATCCCAGGAACATATCCACAAAAGGGGTCCAGAGAGTTCGAGGACACCCTGTATATTATTTCTCAAAAATGTTTTTTGTCGCTAAGCGATATCTCCCTTAATTCTTCATCAAAATGAATTATTCAAGCATCATTTATTTTAAAGCTTATGTTCTCCGCTATTGACAAAAAATAGACAAACAGCTTAAAATTCATGTCTATGTTTACACTAATTGATTAAAATAAAATTACATTATACTTCATATGGTTCCTAATGAAAGGCGCCATCTATTAACAGTCTGTTTAACTAACGTGACAGCTGTTAGTTAGATTGTTCACATTCTATATATGCAAGTGTAATCTACCACACAAATCAATCAAATTAAAAAAACGTAAATAAATAAACGTAATTTACTTAACTAAATCAAAGTTATTAATTCAGGTAAGTACTCATTACTTGCAATATATCCGCACGGGTCAGCTAGTCTTTTATAAAAGGTAATTTCAAAGTCTTACAGCTCCTTAAAACTATCATTGTACTTACAATGTTACATCATACCATCAAATATTTAAAACTACTTTTAGAAAATATCTTTGATAGAATAGAATAAAGTGGATTCCACTTTTCAATTTAAATTCGTCACACAATTTCCAAGCGATTCTTCTATTTATCTAACGCAAGTCGATTGATTTGGTTGAGAGAAATCACAACTTTTAATTCACAATTAGCTGCATCTGTCACGTATGCCGTGATTTACAGCACATGCGCACTTGATGGATCGCACGTGACCGCATGTTTTGGGTTGAATGCGACACTTTCTTGACTGTACCGGACTACATTAATTAAGGTATAAAATCGGTCGCAAGCCTTGTTAATGGAGTGGTACGCATGACGTCATGGACGCACACTTGTAATGTTTCCGGTAAAAGAAATGACACGTGAATGACGTTACGCCATGACTTATCGAGATGTTGTCGTGATTGAACGGGAAAGTTTAATTTCTGTTTTTGCCTTGGTTGGTTTGTTTATTAGAATTCATGAGCGCCCAGCAGCTCGTGGGTCACTACTTGGTGCGGCCTCTAGGAGTGTTATAGGTCTTTGTGTATTCACTGACGGTGTAAAGGTACAGACTCAATGCTGTGTGTGTTAATATTTCACCTGAACAGCCAAATTGGCTTAGCAAATTTTAAGCCCGTGCTTGAACTCCTGTAAAAAAAAAATAAGTATATGTAAAATCAAAGGGCAGGTAACATTTAAAACATATTTTAACGCTAATCTTTTTAAAGAAAAATACCGTAAATTTCATAAAAGTATTCGACTTAGCTCTACTTGAATTACAAAATGAGATGAAACAAATGAAACCTCGCGGCGATAAAGGACATACAAAAAATGACCGTAGAACACTGTGGGAAGTGTTGGTACATGGGTTGAGATCACTATCACGACGTTTTAACATCGTTTGTTTTCATTATTTCTAATATTGGAATATGATATGGAACTTAGTTAACTTATGATACATTGTTAAGTTTGAGTTATTTAAGTATGTAAATATTTAATTGTATGTTGTCCCTCTATACGCGATATCTTTAGATATCTTACGTATTATTAACCTAAATAAAACACAATGCCTCTAAAACAGTTAAAGCTCAAGAAAATAAATCAAAACGAGAACTAGAAATCCCGGAATCGCGGGAATTGTAAATAATGTTTCACTTGCTAAACCTTGTGCTTTCTTCCTTACTGGCACACTATTTTTAACCTAAGCTCAAAACCACATTTGTTATTTCAACGAGCGAGGTCTACTGTTCACAGAACTACTAGTTTAAGGGGTTAAAAATGAAAAATGGAAAAAACCGTATATATACATGGCTCGGCCTAGGAATAAGGAACATTCATGCAAAAAATCATCAAAATCGGTCAAGGCGTTTGGCCGTAATCGTGAGACAGATACACAGACACACAGACGAAATACCGAACGGTCGAGTTAAAACGGAGACCTCGCTTACGCTCGGTCAAATATACAGTACATACAGTATTTTCCTTTCTCTGGGAGAAAATTTTAACTGTCTAAACTTGTATTTATACGACATCACAATAACATGTAAGCAATTAGGGTAGGTGGGGGTAAAAGTACTCCGTTCCTATTTTAACAGTTACTTGAGTGTGATGTCATTCTTCTCACGGCGCTCAGTTGAGTTACAGAACTTAAGCCTGGTTGGACGTATTTCACGAGAGAAACTGAGGAAAGCCTCTGTTTCATGGTTTTGATGTAATATTTTTGTAAGTTTAATTGAGTGTTACTTAAATCCTATCAGAGTAAAAATTTGTTTTCCGAATTTGCCATCAAAATTGATGCCAAAAAGCTTCTCATTCCACCCTTTGATTTTCCACCTCTTGTTGTTTGTGAATCACACGGACCTCAAATTACCAAAATGGCGGAATGCGGTGAGAGTTCGCACATAAAACCGGGCAAGAATGCGCCGGGCATACAAGTTCTAGATGAGCGCGTACTCTTACCCCACGATTCCACCTAAAGATTCGAACATCAATTATATTACTCTAACACACTTGCCAGTTCACCGTATTTATAACGAAAATTCAGTATTTGGAACGTAATATCCGGTTTTCCGTATTTGCAATCACATTTTCCGTACTTTAACCATATTCAGCGTTGAACGATAAATATCAGTCGGACAAAATTTAAAACATTCTTGGTTTCACGATTGTAGACATTTTCCCCAGTAAATTGTGTAGGCAATTGTTTCGTTTGAAGTGAACGCTTCTTGTTTTATTTTTATTTATATGCAGGCTTAGTTATTTGTACAAAGAAGGTTTAGTGGGCTCAAGGTCAAATAATTATGGATTCGTTTGTTACTGTGTCAATTTAGAGAATCAGGAGTCTACTGCAATTAATTTTATAGATCGTAACAAAAGTGATTAAAAGTATAATAATTGTATTTGTTTTTGGTCGGGTACCTAATTTTGGACATTTTCGGGATTTACGTTTTCCGTGATTTATGTTTTTTTTTTTGGAGTCCCCACAAAATGCATTTGTTTTACACGTATACTTTGTGTTTGTTTTGTTCGTAACCACTATTTTATTTCGTGCAAGAAGTATAATCTACACCACATAATACATCAAGTTTTTGTTTACAGTATTCTCTAAAACATTTGAACCAGATATTCTGGTATTCTTTATACTGTCGATTGTGTTTAAAGCCTAGTCGCTACAATTTCAGAGAACAATTTTGCCTTATAGACTTTTTGAAAAGGTCTATCTATATATATATATATAAGCGAAATACCACTCACTCACTGACTCACTCATCACGATTTCTCAAAAACTACCAAACGGATTAAAATGAAATTTGGTATGTAGCTTCCTCTAGGGCCATAAATGTTCACTAAAAAAGAGTTTTAAAAAATTGGAAATTTTAGGGGATTTAGGGGGATCAAAGTTAATAAATCACGATTTCTTCAAAACTTTCTAACGGATTTTAATGGAATTTGGTATGTAGCTTCCTCTAGGACCACAAGTGTTCACTAAAAAAGGGTTTTAAAAAATTGTAAATTTTAGGGGGGTTTGGGGGGTAAAAATTAATAAATCACGATTTCTCTAAAATTACCGAACAGATTGGAATGAAATTTGGTATGTAGCTTCCTCTAGGGCCACAGGTGCTTACTAAGAACGGGTTTTAAAAAATTCGAAATTTTAGGAGGGGTTTGGGGGGGATCAAAGTTATTAAATCACGATTCCTTCAAAACTACCGAACGGATTGGAATGAAATTTGGTATGTAGCTTCCTCTAGGGCCATAGGTGTTTTTTAAAAAAGAGTTTTAAAAAATTGGAAATTTTAGGGGGGTTTGGGGGGATCAAAGTTACTAAAATCATAATTTCAGATCTTTTATTATTATGACAATAGTGCTTTTATTATTTAAGATCTATATATATAAATATATATATATATATACCTATATATATAAGACAAATAACACTTACTGACTGAACACTAAAAAGAATAAAATTACGTTAAAAAGACTGAAAATACCAACCACCACGGGCAACGCCGTACGGGTCAGCTAGTTTCTTTGTGTTACTGTTCCTGAAAATTATAAACATTTAAAGATAATTTACAAATTAACTACAAGTGGAAGTCCTTTTTCGCTTTATGCTTTATGCAAAGCAAAACTTGGGTCGTAAATATCACTTAGTTGGAGACTGCGCAGAACGTCGGCTTTGTAAACCGAAGTCACGTAAAAGCCATAAAGAAGTATATGCAGGCGCAGACGTGCGCTGCCAACTTGATAATGTCGCACGGTGAAAAACTTCATTCCTAGAGTATTTCATAGCATCTGTTAAACATTACTGTGCAAATTTGTATACGCAGTTAGTCAGGGTAGTGTTTTGACTATAAATATTGGTTGAAGCTTTAAGGGGTAAAAACCCCTAAGTCAGGTATATTTATAAAATTATATATTACTAGCTGACCCATACGGCGTTGCCCGTGGTGGTTGGTATTTTCAGTCTTTTTAACGTAATTGTATTATTTTTAAGTATTCAGTCAGCGAGTGGTATTTGGCTTTTATGTATATATATCTTAAATAAAAGCACTATTGTCATAGTAATAAAAGATCTTAAATTAAGATTTTAGTAACTTTGATCCCCCCAAACCCGTCCTAAAATTTCGAAATTGTTCATACCCTTTCTTAGTGAGCACCTATGGCCCTAGAGGAAGCTACATACCAAATTTCATTCCAATCCATTCGGTAGTTTTGAAGAAATAATTTTTTAACAACTTTGATCCCCCCAAACCCCCCTAAAATTTCGAATTTTTTCAAACACTTTCTTAGTAAGCACCTACGGCCATAGAGGAAGCTACGTACCAAATTTAATTCCAATCCGTTAGATAGATTTGAAGAAATCGTTTTTTAATAACTTTGGTCCCCCCAAACCCCACCTAAAATTTCTAATTTTTTCAAACCCTTTCTTAGTCAGCCCCTATGGCCCTAGAGGAAGCTACATACCAAATTTCATTTCAATTCGTTCGGTAGCTTTTGAGAAATCGTGATGAGTGAGTCAGTGAGTGAGTGGTATTTCGATAGCACAATCTTCGTTATTTATTAAAAAAACTAACACATATTGATCTTAATATAAACTATATGAAAACTGATTCAAAAGTACTCGAAACTACATTCGAAAATTGAATAAATATAATTTTATGATAGGTAATATTAGGTATCGGGGAAACCAGAGTAATATTTAATAAAATTGTTTCCAGGGAATGTAAGTTGTATAATTTAATTAAAGTATTGTTTACAAATAAAAGAAATGCATTCGAAAAAAGTAAATTAAACAGTAACATATACAAGCTGTTCATTTGAAAATTTCAAATTCGTATTGAAAGACTTATAGCCCAAGTATCAAAATTCTGTAAACGGGAGTGTATAGTAGGGTACTAATTGGGGGAAATAAGAAAATTTCAAAATGGTGGTGCTCACCCCATACTCTCTTACCAAAAGTCAAAATTTTGAAATGGCAACGTATGCCTTGTGACACCTCAAATGCTGTATTTTGGTGAAAAAAATTTAAATCGGCCAAGCCGTTTGGTATCAGCAGCCAATAATTGTCAAAACAATCGGACGAAGGATAACGGCTAAGTTATGTCTAATAATAAAATTGGTTTATTCAACCCGGCATCCTATACCAACACAGTAAACACAACAATATATTGTATGTACATACGCTGTTATTATCTTTAGCTATTATCCTTCATTCAATTGTTTTGAAAGTTACACCATCCGATATTGAATCAAAAGGGCTGCAAAAAATATATCTTGGCATTTTTTGTTAATAAGTACGGTTTTTGAGTAATTTAGGTCTGACATTTTCAAACAGCCGCCATTTTAAAGCGCATTATTGGATTTAATCGCTTATTTTTCTTCAGATTGATCTTTGTTAGGTTAAACTTCATGCTAAGTTTTAACTCAATCGGTCAAACCGTTCACTAGATGTTAATTATTTAGTAAAAGAAAGAAAATGGGGGATATTTGGAAAATCAAGCGTTTTTCGAAAAAATATTATTCTTGATTTTCTCTTTATTTTAACCCATAGAACCACTTCCCGAAGGTTTTAACACTTGGTACGGATCACAATGTGTACAGATCCGTTTAAAGTTCAAAAATTATTTATAGTTCATTATAGTCCATACATAAGCAAATTGATAGTACAACGTTGAATTATGTAAATGTATTAATTACACAAGAATCTGTTTTTATTTAATATAATCAAAAATATATCAAGACATTTTTTATAACAATATTACTGTAATTCTACTTGATATTTTTTCTGATTGTAATTAAGCTTCTCGAACACTAAGACCTAACAAATAGACAGATATTTATATCAAAATAAGTCTATATTCGATCAAGGTCTATGACCCACTGGTCTGGTAGTTTCGTCACACGGAAAACCAATGTGTGAAACTGTTTTAATGTAAGCTTCCATTCAACTTGTCAGATCTGCCGTACATGTCAGGGCATCACGTCAGCAGAAGTGATACCATACTGGGGTTTAAAAGCCATTTTACTTTCCAATAAAAACGCAGCATTAACACTACCCAACACACAGCTGACACTCATGAATAATTCGTTGATTGCTTAGGTTAGTCGTTGATCTAGTTTGCTGTGAAGTTTATGATTGCAATTTACTTACATTGAGTAAATTGTTAAGAAAGTTCGAATCAATTGTTATTATAGATGTACGCTTTTCCAGATTATATTTCTTGTTTTTGTTCCTAAACGTTAAAAATTATGGTTACATATTCATTTACCGATTTAAATTTTAAATTTGTTTTAAAGAAAGTCAATTTACCTACTCTGTCCATGCGCTTAATTCTTGTTGCAAAAAATGAGAAATTAAAATGTAATACATTATTGCTTGTTGTTTTGAAATGATTGGCGAAACAATACAAGTTAATATAAACAGATATTGCTTGGATCCCTTGGATTTAAAATCACACTAAATCTACACTTATCACATATGGGTTTTTTATTTCCAATACATTTTTAAAACGTTTTAAAACTAAAGAAAAAGTGCATTGATAGTTTTAAAAACAGTTTGAAATTTACTGAAACTATATATCTTAAGCAATGTTTGATAAAAATATGGTATCCGAAGCATAAAACTGACATAATCTTCTGAGGACTGCGAACGTACGGGTACGTTTGCCGCTAAACCTCCGTAAAAGACTACGCCCATAGTAGTACGTTTTGTATTTTTCTGTTCAAAGTTCTAATACTAATAATGCTATCTATTATTTTTTTAAAAGAAGCTGTATTTAACGCTAAATTAAATGTTCTAAATCGATATATACTATAGTAACGCTTGTGCCGTTATTTAAATAGCGCGCCACTATTTGAAGCAGAAATACATCTCTGATTAAACCAAACTGTTTCCCTGCCCAATACACTGAACGTCCACGGCACCTAGCGGGTAGAGGACGTAACACTAAAACAGCTGACATCGCATCACCGCATAAAATTGCTAGGCGCAGGCGCAGATACCTGTAACTTATGTAATCGTTCTTTAGTCAATCTCTCTTTGTTAATTAACCTTGAACTTGTACAGACCTTCTTTCAGCCACCGACATTAAGGACTTGAAAACCTCATGGCAACGTGAACTTTTGCAAAATGCGAAGTGATACGTGAACTAGTTATTCTTAATCAAAAACAGTCTTTCGAAAGTGCGATAAATAAAAAAAAAACAGTAATGTCGCGAAAGTCGTTCACGGAAGCCAAGTTTCGTTAGTTCACAAAACATGTGAATACGTTTAAACGCTTTGACATCAACTGCCAGGTAACCATTTAAACCATTTCTTAATTATTTTACCATCTGAGTTGCTATATTAATTTGTACTGTTGTAAATTTTAACTATAATTATATATCTGCAGTTACAGAATAATTTTGTTAATTCATAAGTAAATTTAACCTATACAGCCATTTCTTTTAACCCTATGATACAGCCTATAAGCCTTCAGCAAATTTCAGTTTAAAATATAGTAGCCTTTTGTGCAATATAAAGGAGAAACATATCCTTCTATTCAATTTTCTGTTATTAATTTTATAAAACAATATGTTACCATACAGTTTCTTGCACGAACAAACATTCAGTTTCTTGCACAATATTACAGTTCTGTTTTGCACATGATTTTTTGCACTTAACCTTTTGGTTCTGAAACTAAAATTATGTTGTATTTTGTTTCATAGTTTACAACAAGTTCAACAATTACTCACAAAAACTGAATAAACTTAACTTTTGAAAATTTGTGCCTTCAAAAGAACTGTCTATGTAAAAGTCCAAATTTGTAAAACATCAGTGACTATTAATGGATAATGATATATAATTTAAAATAGCAATTACCTGTTTTAAAAATCAGAATTAATGAAGGCTGTTTTATGACAAAAAATACAAAAATAATTTGATAAATGATGTATGTAAATTTGGTTTAGTTAAATAACTTGGAAGGGACCGCTAGCAAATTTTTTGAACCACAATCCTCAAAGGATTTCATTCTAAATTTAAAAAACCTTTTTTTTAAGAGAGACGTCTCTGAAAATTATTAAACGCCATTATTTTTATTATTTAATTTCACTTAGTATTAAGGTTGGCCAACAAAACAAGAGTTATTAATAAATCCATGGTACTATGTATTTAATTTTGTAATGTTGTAAAAGTAATAAATTGTAATAAATCTTTTACTATAAATGGGGAGGGTTTTTCTAATTTTACTTTAGGGGAGGGATCTTTTAAATTTAATCAAAATCAATATTGTAAATGTAAACTACCTATTCTTAAATTTTCTTTTTCAATTATAACTAAGGGCATATCAATTTGAATCTTTTATTTAAGGGCATATGAATTTTTGCATATCAATTTGCAAGTAATTAATAAACAAACTGTTTGTTATATGAATTGTATTTATTGTATTTCCTGTAAATAGCTAACTCAGGTGTTTAATATCAACTTTAAATAAGGTAAGGTTACAGATCCTTGCTGTACTTGGTAAACCTTTAATTCTTATAAGATTGTATGTACCATCTTCGTCTTAGCCCAGCACGCATTCTAAATTCTTGACATAATTCTTTAAAGGTGATACACGCTATCTGCTATTTTTTAATGGTTAATGGTTATTTTTATGGAATGGTTAAACGATAACAAAATGCACTAATTCCTTGCAAGCTGGTTAATTCAGTGCGCATCTATAATGCGTACAAATTTATTTTTGAGGATAGTATACAGAATAAAGTAATAAATTTCTGTACATTATTAAATTTTGCATGCAAATACAATTGATTTTCCCGCAATTATACAACGAAAAAACTCACCCTTGTCCATCCAATTTTTCAACACTGTACACAATTTTTCATGTTTTTTTTATGTGTATACGACATTATATAAATGAATAACATCTGCATACAAGATAAATAAAAGTGAATAATAGGTATAACATATATAGAAGTGAAGTAAACTAAGAAAATTTTAAAAAGGACTATTGCTGTAGGCCTAGTTTCTGATTTCTAAAACCTGGAACATTAATTTTTTTTAACGTCCTGCTGTTTTGCACTTTAAAGCTAATGAAGACGGGACCTAGAGTTTTACGTGGAATCCAAACCACTATGTCAATGATGTCAGTTAAGAAACTATTTAGAAAATTATTCGGGGTCAATGGGAATTGAACCCGGAACTTTTCCATTGATAGTTTTCATGATGATTGATAAAGCTTTCACGCCTTAACAACCACGGCCATCGTGTCTTACCTGGTACTTTAAAAGGTTAATGTCAGCATGTAAAAATTAAAAAACAAAAATTTAGTACTTTTAGTGCAGCCATCTTGAAAAACGAAATCCTGTCCTTAGAAATGACTAGATTACAAAATGGCAAAGTTTACAATAATATTTAAAATAAAAAATACTTCAATTACAGAATAATATTGTTTATAATATCTTAAAACTCCTCAAAATAATGAATATGAAATTAAGGTATGAAAAAATGTAAACGGGAATGTTTTTCAAATTTAGTAAATGTTGAACTAAAAATAAACATATTCCACTGACGAATTTAGAATATTGAAAAAAAGTAAATGAATGGTTAACAATAATGTACAAAAATGCTTCTAATATTTAAAATAGTCCAAATAAATATTTAAAAAAATAACACTCAATATAATTTTTCCAGTTTGTTTGTGTGTTTTTTTACCGAAATATTGTTTGGGAACTCAGTGTTTAATATTCTACCAATCATATAACTGATTTGTTTTCTTACGCGAATGACCTGTCTGGAAAATAATAGATAGTTTGAAAAAACATGCAGCTAAGAACCGCCGCCTGATTTGACTTAACAATTTGTAAAGAGAACTTTGAGTAATATATTTTCTGACAAATTCATAAAAATAGCAGTCATGGATTGCAGACAGAAGTGCAAACTGTCATGAATATTGACAATCTTGTTTATGTTATTTACATTTTTTTAGAGTTCAATTTTGAATGCGACAAGATAGAAACAACACAACTTATAAAATGAGGAAGCATAATGTCCATTTCAGAGGTATTACCAAGTAAACCATTTTAACACAATTTATGAAATGAAGAAGCACAATGTCCATTGTAGAGGTATTACCAAGTAAACTATTTTAACACAATTTGTGAAATGAAGAAGCACAACGTCTATTTCAGAGGTATTATCAAGTAATCTATTTTAACACAATTTGTGAAATTAGGAAGCACAATGTCCATTTCAGAGGTGTTGCCGAGTAAACTATTTTAAAATAACTTACGAAGCGAGGAATCACAATGTCCATTTCAGAAGAATTACCAAGTAAGCTATTTTAAAAACAACTTACGAAATGAGGAAGCACAATGTCCATTGCAGAGGTATTACCAACTAAACCAAATACTCTGCTATTTACACTTGTGTACTAAATATAGTAGAGCGTGATGAAAAATGCGTGATGGAATAGAGCGTGACGGTAATATCCGATTTACCGCCAGCATCATTGATTGGACTCGGTACGCCTATAGAAGTTTTCCCTAAAGTACCCAAGTATTTTGGTTTCAGAAAGAATAGCCATTGGAAGCTTAAACTAAATTCCTTTGTCATAAATGTATAACTGACGTAGAATTTTAAAGATACTTTAATTAATTTAATTATTAGTGTATTTAATTAAGAAAAAATCAAATTGATGTCTTCAATTTATGTTGTGATAAAAAGATTAAGTTTAGTTGAACATTTATATTGTAGGTTAAGACTCACAACTGGGATTACATGGCAGCCATTTTATGATATTTTTAAATAATAAAAACGATTAATTCCTTCATCAAACACAATAACGGAACACAACAAACTTGATGGTTTAAATTTCAAACTATGGGAGAACCCTGCGTGCTCCACACCCCAACATCCTTGGAACCTTCTATACACATGGTTATGTTATGTTTTCTTTATAATAAATGTGTAGGATTAACAATAACCTCAAAACTAAGATGGTAAATAATGTTAAATGTCCAAATCAAATTATTTCGTATGTATTTTATAAAAACCAGTTATAATAAAGTTTAAAAGAACCAGCAACGCTACACTTTAACCAATCCTAAATGTATGAAACACAAATAATAGTTTCAATATTTGAAATCAGCTTTTAGTGGAAATATTAGAGCAAACTGCTGGTTACTGTATCAACAATAAACCTATTTATTTATTACTAGTAAATCCCCGTGAAAAATCAGAGGCGGATTAATTAGATACACATCAGAAGTACGTAATTTATACAAAAAACAACACACTTTATCTAGGCCTACCTAACTATGCAGACGGGGATTTTTAACTGTGTAAATGTGTACTTATAAGGACTATAAAACTGAAGGAATATATGTTAAGATTTTGTGTTTATGTATATTATTACATAAAATATATTTAAAGAAAGATAAAAATATTATCTTTTAATTTGCTTTTATTTCATATTAATAGATCAAATGATTTAGAAGTTATTAATATTATAGGCTATATATTATTGAAGTGATTGAAGTTGTAAACATAACCCCAAAGTATAATCTACGCTAGGTTTTGTTTGCGTATTACATAATATATGATGGGTTAAATCAGCTGTTATATTATTAAGTTATATTATTTCTTCTTTAAATGTTACTCCACGTACACTCACTTTTATAGGAGTTGATTTAGTATGGCGGTCCAATTGACGTAAAATATTTAATATAGTTTGAAAAGTATATACAAACATGCTTGTATTTGAATGTAATGTTGTCTCAAAATTTCAAAGCAATTGTTTAAGAAATTTCGGAGGTTTGAGATTTTGAACAAACGAACATTTACATTTTTATATATTATAGATTAAATTAATTTTTGTATAAGGTTAACTAAATGTAATAATTGAATTCAAATGCACAAGAGCTGAGCATACAATAAGTCCACTAAATTATGAATTTACACCGATTTACAATAAATAAAAACAAAGTTAATTTTATTCTCATAATAAAGTAATTTATTGGTAATTTTCGTTTTTACGAGCTTGCTTTATTAACCGATTTGATTGGTGCGTGATGTTTCATACACAGTTAAACACAAAAACACAGTTTACTTATTAAACAACTTTCTCTGAAGTACGCCTGTAAAACGAACGCAATCCGTGTTAAAGCAATATAAAATTCATTAACGAAATAGTGTAAAGCAATGAAGATATCACAAGCAGTGGAAACGTTTCACTTCTATGCGGAGTTATATCAGCGAAAGGAAATAAGAGCAAAGTTGTTATATTTCCACATTCTAGTTGATTAAGTGAAATCCTAGATCGATTAAGTCATGCCTTAACCCGTAATAAACATGCTTTCTTGTTTTTAGATTACTAACCGTATTACGTGATGTTGTTTTAAAAATCTCAAACATATGTAAGTTGATATTAAATAAACGTACAAGTTTTTAGGGCGTTAAATAATGAAGGCGTTAACCAGTGGGAGGTGTTTAATGTTTATATTTCTTTAAAGCTAGTGGACCCTCCAATGCTTCACTATTGCTTGATTTAATTTAAAGGGTAGTTATTCCATTTCATTACATTGACTTTAGTAATCGAATTGCAAAATGGTTTTATGTCACTTAAGAATATACTACACAAATTTAGATTTATAGTTTGTAAACCTTAATAGATAATACAGTAACCTGTTGCTTGCTTTTACCTAATCTAAAAAAACTTATAGTTGTGAAGAATTGTAAAAGGCCTGATTCTAAATTAGCCCAATTGGTTGCGTGTTTTGGTTCATTGTAGGCCTAACCTAAAATTATGTTCAGTTTTTTATCCAACTCAGTTGTTTTGTATAATATTATGTAACAACAAATTTGAATTGAATTAAAATATAGTAAGCATTTTAGTTGATTTTTTTTGTGCTTTAAGTTGGTAAATCTAACCTAAAAAAAGCTGTTGGTTTTGAAAAATAATAAACTGATTATAAATGCTAAAGTTGCTATGGCAATTAATGTAAACAAACATGTGTAATCTAAGCCTTTTATTAGAACAGCTGCTTTTGTAAGTTATGGTATTGAGTCCATACAAAAGAGGCTGTTTAGCTTTTTTCCAAATTTGAAACTGTTTCGGGAAACTTTTTCTTTATATATAACCTAGTTTGGGCTATTATGAACATTTTAAAACAAAAAATAGCCAAATTGGTATAACCGTTCTCAAGTGATGCGCTTACAAAGTAACAGCAATTTATTTTTATTATATAGATTAGGGCAAAAGGCTTAAGTCAGAAATTGTTAACGATACAGGAGAAGCACGCGAAATTTTGACAAACTCATTGCTTGCATTGCAGTATATATTACACGCGAGAATAGAAGGGGTGAGATAGGCAATATAGTAGCACGTAACTAAATTGTTGTTTTGTTTTCAGTTCTTCCAGCATGCTTTAACCGAGGGGATAGCGTGGCATCATCCTGATCAGAAGATATCGGTTTCGAATCTTGGCTAGACCAGGTAACTTTCCATATCTCTGGTTTGAGGGCAGGAGGGCTGATGTAAAGCAAACGGTGGTTCACTTGCTTCCAAGCTGACGGTTACCTGGTATTTGCCCTAACTTCAAAGATTTTACACGTACATTCGTTCGAATTATTGTGAGGGTTACGATTATTAAGATAAAACGGAACTCTTGAGAACAATTATTTTTTCTTCTGTCAGTCGGTCACAGTCAATCTTATTCTTTTATTCTATTAAAAGAACAATGTTTGTATGCATTAATATAATTTTGTTGATGTTATTTTTCTACAACTTATTTTGAAAAATTTGAAAATTTAATTTAACTTACAGAATTATTTAAAAACGGTAAATTTTCAATAAAAAATATGTAATTCATCCGATTTAAAATTTCGGTAAAATAATCAGCTATTATTATGAGAAATTATGTAGTAGTTGTGTGGGGCATGCAAAGTACGTTAGGTATTCCCCTAGTACCAATTTAAATACAGCTACAATTTTTCAGTTTAGGTTTTTCAATACCTACCATAATCAGGGCCGGCTCTAGGGTTTTTGGCGCCTCAGGCGAAAACAAATTCTGCGCCCTCATTAGAGTGTCTTCTGCGAGGTCTGCCGGGAATGGAACTTCGGAAAAGCGTTTTTATTAGTAATTGTTACAACAAAGAATTCGATTTGATAATTGACTGGGATACGTTAATAAAACTAATGTCAATTTTACATAAAATACGTATTATTTAATATCCACAAACCTCAATGTATGTATTAAGTTAGTTAAAAAAGTAGTTCTAACAATGGCTATGCATTTTGAAATTAGAAATCTAAATTAGTTGTTTGATTAAAGCTTATAATAAATTGTGCTTCTTCGTTTGTGTATATAATTAAAAGTTTTAAAGATTTACGACTGTCTTGTACACATTTATTAAATTATAAATTTATAAATAGTTAATCAATAGTTTTATTAATATAGTATTAGCTTTTAATTACGTGTTACTGCCAAATAAATTCGGATGAGAGGATGCATTCTACAGAAGCGCCCCCATATTTTGAAAGACAAAGCTGGTTTGTTTACACCTCACAGTAGGAGACAAACATTCTATAAGAACTGTGCTTCTATATACAGTAGTGCCACGGTTGTCCGAGCCCCGACTAATCGAGTTCCGGCTTAACCGAGGTAGTAAAACAAAAATAAAAAAAGTTCGGTTTCCGGTAGACGCATGCGTTAAAGAACCCGCGCAAAGTGAAATCTGTATACAGCGCCAAATCTACTGTAATTAGTCACACTATGTTTAGTCAAAAATGGTTCCGGTAAATAAAAAGCACAGTTTTTAATCATTATTAATTAGGGGAAGCCCGGATTAGCTTCTTGGCTTAAAGTTACGATTCATCCTACACCTTTATTAAATAGGTGTGCTTAAGACCACACTTGAGAAGTGTAAACTTATATGGTGATATTCTGAATTACACTTAAAAAGTATAGAAAATATTGAATAAAAACACAATTTATGAAATGAGGAAGCACAATGTACATTTTAGAGGTATAACCAAGTAAACTATTTTAACACAACTTACGAATTGATTAAGCACAATTACTATTTCAGAGGTATTACCAAGTCAACCATATACTATGCTATATACACATGTGTTATATATATATATATATATATATAGTAAAGGGTGACGGAATAGAGGGTGACGGAAAAAGCGTGATGGTAAAATTCGATTCACCGCACGAAATTTAGAAGGAGTGCACCTATAGAAGTTTACACTTCAAAAATAAATTATTAAGCGTATTTGTGGAAATCACAAGCGTTTTGGCGTACACATCTCTCATCTAGTATAAATGTAATTTTAGATAACACTAGCTGACCCGTACGGCGTTGCCCGTGGTGGTTGGTATTTTCAGTCTTTTTAACGTAATTGTATTCTTTTTTAAGTGTTCAGTCAGTGAGTGGTATTTGGCTTTTGTATATAGATTAGCCCAATAATTGGTGTTTTAGTTCATTGTAGGCCTAACCTAAAATTATATTCAGTTTTTGATCCAAATCGGTTGTTCATCAAAATCAGCTGTTTTAAGCTTTTCATACGAACAGCTGTTTTTTGTGCCCCTGATAAAATCAAAAGAAATCTTTCTTCTACTTGCTTAAGATTGACCTTCCATAAGATTAACATTGAAACTTTGAGGGCCACTAGGACGTAGCCCTAATGTCCTAGGACTTCGGTAAATGGCCTAAAACCTTCCCAGGGTTAACCTGTGTCACTATGCAAAATTTCAAAGCAATCGGATGGACGGTTTGGTAACGCATAAAGGACAAACATACAAACAGACGGACATACATTGAATTTTATACATATAGAAGATTTAGCTTCACGTAACATTTTCATTAACAGTTGTGGTGGTGTTTGTTTTTGTCTTTTCAGTCTTCGCATTGAAGGCGTGTAAGTATTCCTTTGTTGTTGTTATTCTATACAAATTCCCTAAAGAGTTAATTATGCAAGTTGGTTTGCGATCAAACAGTAATATTAGAAATAGAATAATCTATAAATCATTGTAAATTGGAAACATAGATTTGTTAAATACCTGTACATAATCTAAATATTTTCGGCTTAAAATAATAATGTTTTCTCCGTTAAAATATGGTGTATGCTTTGACAATTGATTAATGGCAAATCCACCTGTGAAATTCTAAGCTGCTGATCCTCGCTAATTAATGGCTCTGATGCAGTCCGCAATAATTTCTCTTTACCAGGCAGACCAAGCTGTGGTCAAAGTATCCAATGCCATAATGAGTTTCAGTATCTAGTTACTGCGCATATAAACAATGAGGTTATGAAACCTTTGACGTGTGTTGTAAATATTTGCGAGTAATTACCGTAACCAAAGTTCTATCGTAATTAGATTACCAGTTTATGAAACTGGTATCTGCAAAACTGATTGAAAGCTGTCATTGAACTTTGTATCATTTCAATTCGGAATTTTAGGTATAAAATAATAAATTAAATATACTCAGCTTTGTGTCAGGTACTTTATCAACAAATTTATTATTATATTATTTTGTGTAAAAAATTCATGTTTTTTAATTAAATGAAAATTCGTATTTACGTTAACCATGTAATTAATTTGCCCCCTATAGTACTTTAAATGTTCACGTTTCTGTAAATGTGTTTATAAGATAGTTTTATTCATTCAAATTAATTTCCAAAATAAATGTTCACATTAAAAATTTTCTCCGATTAATACACATTAGGGATATGTTTATGCTTATTAACCTAAAACATCTGTACCTAGCTTTCCTACGGAAAAGTGTTATGTAAATGTACATGCAATTTTTTGTAGATGCTAGCTTTTACTGAAAAGGTTTAATCCGTCAATCATTTAAAGGCTAGATCAAGTTGCAAGTAAGTTACAATTGCGACAGTTAAAAAAAAATATTCTACACATTAATCAAAACCGCGCTAGAAAATGGTTGGACAATAACAACTAAATGATAGGGATAATTTTCATTTATTCAAGTAATTTCATAAAAATCAAATAGTATATGATATATATATATGTTTTCACCATAAAAGATTTTCATTTCTTAAAACAAACTTTAACACATGCCCTGTTTTGAAATTTTTTTATACGCATCCCCCTCCACACTATGCCTTTTTTTAACATTAGGATATCTCTAACTCTTGGTATAGCTCTAACTATTTTGCTTTGTATAATTCGAATGCCTCGTATTCTTACGCGTCGGACATCTCTAATGCCCCTTATTACTCTAACGATTCGTATAATTCTAATGTCTAGTACTCTAACAGACTGGTGGATCTCTAATGATTTGTATAAAGTACTA
>JAGFPH010006508.1:0-14097 GCA_018207615.1 Philaenus spumarius | reverse complement strand
TAACTCTAATGCCTTATATAACTCTAACACATCTTATAATATGCCTAATGTCTCGTATAGCTCTATTGCTTCCGTATGATTCTAATATCTCGTGTTCTTACATCTCGTATAATTCTAAAGTCTATTACTCTAACAGACTGGTGGATCTCTAATTCCTTGTATACAGTACTAGAAAGTACTTCGTATAATTCTAATGCTTCTTATGTTTCTATACTCTAACACCAAGCATTACTCTAATGACTCGTATAACTCAACGTGTCATAGGCCTACATATTTAATGCTTCGTATAACTCTAATGCCTCATATAACTCTAACACAGCTTATAATATATCTAAAGCCTCGTATATCTCTAGTTTTTCGTATGATTATAATATCTCGTATTATTACGTCTTGTATAGCACTAGCCTTGTACAACGCTAATGCACAAGTTCTCAGCACAAGTTTTGAACGATGTTGTATGTGTAAACATAACCTCTAAATTAAATGTATATACAGTACGCAATATTTTTTTTTTAATTTTAAAACCAACCGATGAGTTTAGGTTAAGTGTTATTGTATTTTAAGTAAGTAATATATACAAAAGAATACGAAACAAAACATTAAACAAAATTACATTGGAAACATTTTATATAGTGAAATTATATTTATTGCTCATTGTATAAGATTACGCATTAAATAGTATGAGTTATTCAAATACATTTGAAAAATTAACTTTATATTTGAACTATTATTAACATTGGGCAAATAATTTCAAACTTCCCTTTATAAATTAGTTGGTAGACATATTACTACCAAACAAAACTAATAAGTTGGACCGGCACAAACAGAAATTTGGTACAAGAAGACGTTTAATATCATGTTAAAAGTATTAATATTAAGGTGGCCGCTGTTTTATTCAAGGCTACCCATATCTAACATTACCATTAACCCTTGAAACTGCTATGTAACCGAGTCTGTGAATCAACAGGGAACAGTGAATTTCGTCTTTTGTAAGCGGCCAGAATTTTCTCTTCAATATAATTCAAGAACTCTTCATTCGATAAATGATTCGAACTATCAACAAGTTTATCCATCAACCACTCAATCTCATCATCAACTCCACCTTGGTATTTTCTTTTCCTTCGATACTTCTCTATCAAATTCAACAATCCTGATTTTCTTTCTTCTTGCTTCCTTATCGAGTCTTTACAATATTTACAGTACGTGCTTTTACCCCTGGAAGAATAAACTTTTCGGATTCTCTGATAACAGTTAGAGTTGATAAAACTAGGTTGATGGTCAAAAAAGAACTTGTTCAGTTTAGTTTTATCGAAATAACTTTTAATTTTTCGTAAAGCAATGTTTATACACCCTTTATCAAAATAATCAGCATGCTTAGGTTTTCCATCACTATATCGGTTTTGGTATTCACTAGAACATTTGTCTCGGGATTGTCGTAGAGAACTTGACCCTTCGTCCCTTGTCTTTCTGTTAGAGTAAGGAATAAACGAAGTATCACATTCAGAAAAATCGAATCTAGGATATTTAGTATTTTCGAAAATTCGATTAGTGCGAATTTCCTCGGAACGATTTTTAAGCGTCCGTTTGTGTTCAGTCGATCGTGACCTCCGTTGTCTGCCTCTGCTTATTCCGTGGTTACAGCAATCAAAATTGAACTGCTGACCTTTTGTGTTCGTCTTTCTGTTTTTGTCAAGGTTATAATTGTCGAGTAATTCATCGTAAAAATATATCAAAACCTGATCGCGGGCGAGATTTAGATTTCCATCGGAATCAAGTTCTTCAGAATAATCCGATTCACTAGTCGGATTCATACTTTTCACATGTTTGTGTGACCTGTCTTTGTTTGATAAATATTGAAAAAGCGTGGGTGAACTCTTAGGACTCATTTAGATTCTGTTATGTATTGAAATTTAGAGTATTTAAAAAATAATAATAATAATTACAGTAAAATTTTATATTTTAAAATTATTTTTATTTCCATAGAAACAAGTTGTGGATATTGTGATTGTTATTGAATAAAAAATATTTATGTTCACGACTTGATATTAACGCCTTTGCATTTTTATATTTGATACTATAATGACAAAATTACCTGAATAATTTATACATATATGTCTGTTTGTTAGTCTTGGGCAATCTCCGTAATGGCAGAACCGATTTTAACGAAACTTTTATTAATATGGAGATGAATTTTCAGAGAATATTTTAAGCTAATTTTTATTCCGAAAATATTTAAAGTTCCTGTAAAAAAATAACTGAAATAGTGTAAATATGATGGAAAAAATTATGGATTTTGTGGACAAATGTTGGGGATACTGCGTTTGTATTTCGATCTGTCTTACATTATGTACAGGTAACAGCTACCTAAACCACCCAACTTAGATCCAAGTGCCTCTGTCCTAATCAATCATCATTTCCGGTAAATTCCTATAAAATAATTTTAAAAAATGTAAAAATTATAAACAAGATTAGGGATTTCGTGTTTTGCATTGGGATCACCATATGTCACCCCAAGTGTTGGCGAGCGAACCGAGCAGGGGCAGATATAATATTAAGATAAATAAAGTTTCCCCATTCACTGCACAAAAAAAAATAAACGGTATCAGTTAACTGACACAAACTTTCTCCCAACTTACTGTTGTCAAAATAATATTGTTTTTAATCATTTTATTTACTACTTTTTAGAACAAAACAAAAAAATAATATTCTACCTACATCAATCGAATAAAAAAATGATTGTCCCAGGCGAGATTCGATAGCGCGACCTTTGAATTGCTGGCCGGACTCGCTACCGTGGTGCTACCCCGTGCGGCCGCTGCCGCGATGCTAGATTGGCATTTCCCCATAATTATGAAACGCCGAAGTTTTGATAAAAGCGGGTGGTGTCATTTTGTTTGGCATCTTAAGCACTATAAATACTGAAAATTTGATCAAAATCGTTAGAGCCGTTTTTGAGAAATTTGCATTTTTGTCGTTTTTTATGGGTTTTTAGGGGTAATTACCTTTAAAAATTAAAAATTCAAAAAAATGAAAAAAACGCCTGGAGATATTAGGGTTTAGTACCTACATACCAAAATTCATGAAAATCGGACCAATAGTGTCCTCTCTGGTCGTGTATACATACAGACAGACTGACAGACAGACACCACTCTAAAAACACTTTTTTGGGTTCAGGGAGCACCAAAACAAAAAATTCCACTAAAAATATTTTTGGGTTCAGGGAGCACCAACACAGATAATTGCACTAAACAATTTTTTGGGGTTCTGGGAGCACCAAAACAGATAATTCAACTGAAAATTCAAATTCGAACATTTTTATAAAAACAATACTTTCTCCATATACTACGTATAGGGTGGAGAAAGTAAAAATTCATTTGTTATTTTCGTTTCGTATAGCCTAGGCCTAATGAAATCTACGAATAATGCCAATAATGTGCAAATTACAACACTCACATTCAGTACAATAGACTGCTTTTATAGTTGTAAGCATAAAATCAACTTCTGAGTTGATTTATTTATACTGAGTATTCTGAAATTACTACATAATTCTCTGAAGAAGCTTCTGGTACCAAAAGTTTCTGATATCGCAATGTCCAAAATACACTGCCACCACCAGATACCACTTCTTCTTGGTTATCAGTATCCATTAAATCCTCCCCTCTCCGCTAACCATTGCTGGACTTGGAGTAAAATATTCCGACAAGATGTGTTAAAGTGTTGATGTTCCCTTGAGCTCAGGTATGTAAGTCTATTATAGCCAAATTTGTAAAAATATAATCAAGCCATATGAGGGCCACTCTGGCCTGGGCCTTCCAGCAAATGTAGCTGTAGCTCTTGTTTGCGGTTTTTCCTTGGCTTGATCAATGAGATTTAAGGAACTGTTACAAATCTAATATCCACTGAAATACAAAGTGGTTTTCTTATTTCCCGAGGCAGAACAACAACATCTTCAACTTGTCTATGTCGTATTAGTCGCTTGGCCGTCTTCCTCAAACCGGCCATCGTTAATGGATATAATTCAACAGCCATTCAGCCAAATACAGTGTTTATCGGTACTTACATGCTTTCCTCCGTAGTTTGGTTTAAAAATAAACCCGCACCTAATTTATTTTGATCTAAGTCTACACAGCCGATTTTTCAAAGCCACAGTGCCCAGTGCTAAAATTTCCCACGTTGTGAGCCTCTGATAATTTAACTTTGTAAATTTAATCAAGGGATTCTGTCGTTTCTAAGGCAACAGGGATAATGGGTCATAGGTCCACAAGGGAAAGGAAGATACGTTTTTTAAAATATAAATTTCAAATACGTTTGACTATGTTTCGTAAATTTGCTTGTGTTAAGTGATACAGAATAGTTTAAAATTTTAAATCCAACTTATCTGTATAAACCTAACATTAATGGTTCTTAGGGATGAGCATCGATAGTTAAAACTTCGATGTTCACCATCGATGTTAAAATCGGCAGTAACCATCGGTTTGACAATTATATCGACCTGAAAACATCAACATATTTAACCGGTAAACATCGATGTATATTTAAAAATCCATCGCTTTAGAAAATCTATTAACCTTTGTTTTAGTTAAAAGAAGGATGATTTCCATTGCTTCTTAGTTTTGAGTTATAAGACATACGCCTTACCGAATAATATTACCTATATACTTTGTAAATTTCTGAAAAAGAAAGTTAGTTGCTGGATATGTATTTATAAAATTGTTGTTAAAACTTTACTTAGGCCTAAGACAATAATTCTTGAGGTGAAAGAAACAACAACAACAAAGTTACAGAGTTAACACGTTCACTGCTACGCAAATTTCGTATTTCCTATGCTAGGAACTGACCTTTAATTTTTTATATTTATAGCTTAAAGAGTAGAAATTACTTTATTTTTAACCTTTCTACGTAATAATCACTAATATTTTAAAGCGGACGAACATAGGCTTAAAATTGGCGTGCGAAGAATGCTATGCACTGTGTATTGAAAATACTCCCAATACCTTGTGCAATTATCATATATTTTTCATACTCGTATGACAGATCATTTTGTCTTTGATCTGGGAACTGTGCATAGTTTCTTTCCATATCTCTCTTCCATAAATCACCTGACGTAGACCTTGGAAAGTGGATTACCGTATGTACGGATTTAAAAGAATTGAGTGCACTTTCTTTCGATGAATAATTCATGCATGCAATAAATAATGCCAAGAAGAATAACGCATACAGGAATGTATTTATGTGGGTGACTTCATCAAATGCAGTCATACAGCTTTACTTAGTGTAAACTGTGTAGGCTTGGTGAAATACCTTTGGCGAGGTGAAATCGTTTTGTTCGTTTATATTTAGGCTTTTACTTGAGTTGAATACGGTGCTTGCAGAATACAAAACATGGGATGGGAAACGAAGAACTGACATGAAAATACCTTGGCACTGGACAGTACTTGTTCATAAGAAGTGTAACGGATGCTTATAATTTTGTTACGTTTATCAGCATGTTCGTTATATCCAAATAATCCTTTCGAGTACAATTATTAACACTACTCATGGGCGCCAAATGCTTAGGTAATAGGTTCTGCAATTTTGTTTACATTCATCTATATAAATATATAAAAGAGAAATACCACTCACTCATCACGATTTCTCAAAAACTACCAAACGGATTGGAATTAAATTTGGTATGTAGCTTCCTCTAGGGCCATAGGTGCTCACTAATAAAGGGTTTTAAAAAAATCGAATTTTTTAGGGGGTTTGGGGAAATCAAAGTTATTAGATCACGATTTCTTCAAAACCACCGAACGGATTGGAATGAAATTTGGTATGTAGCTTCCTCTAGGGCCATAGGTGCTCATTAAGAAAGGGTATGAAACATTTCGAAATTTTAGGAGGGGTTTGGGGGATTCAAAGTTACTAAAATCATTATTTCAGATCTTTTATTATTTTGAAAATAGTGTTTTTATTATTTAAGATCTATATATATAAAAGCCAAATACCACTCACTGACTGAACACTTAAAAATAATACAATTAAGTTAAAAAGACTGAAAATACCAACCACCACGGGTAACGCCGTACGGGTCAGCTAGTACTTTATACAAGTTAGATTAACGAAGAAAACTGTTAGTAAACTAAAAATGAAGTGAAATTTCATTTATAGAAGTAGTGACGTTACTTGTAGTTTAAATATATAGATAGGTTATTGTACTTATTCATAGAATTTAGGTTATACTAAGAAAATATTGTCAACTAGCTGGTACCCGTTGCTTCGCACACGGTACAAAGATCTGCCGCATTAAATAAATTAATGCCGTATAGTAATAAATGTTTACTGTTTTAGGGGTGGTTATTACATTTTCACCCCTTAGCAGCACGCTATAAAATGCAAATATGATTTACGTAGTGTATAAATGTATTGTAAGAAACAACTGTACCAATTTCCATCTCTCTAGCTCATTGTGAAGTATAATAATTAATTTGTATTGTTTTAAGGGTCGTTACATTTTCACCCCTTAGCAGTACACTAAAAAATACAAATATAGTATACTTTTTATATATCTCTTCTAAGAAATAAATGTACAAATTTCCAGGTCTCTATAGTCATAATGGAAGTATAATATTAAATATTTATTGTTCTAGGGGTTGTTTCAACCCATACATCTAAATGAATTCTAGCATATGTCTCATTCCAGGTCATGATCTACAATATGTCAAATTTCATTCAAATCAATCCAGTAGTTTTTACGTGATTGAGTAACACATATACACATACACCCCGACAGAAACCATTAGATTTTTATATAATAGTTTATTTGTTAGAATCTTAAGAGAAAAGTCACTTTTAAAATATTTAAAAATGGCATTTTGCTTTTTTTAAGGTATCCTTGGACATCACGTTTTCATCTTATGGAATAGAGTATGCATGGAAATATGTATTCTTTGGAAACAAGCTTTAATAACATTCAGAAGGATGGAATTTGTTTGTGTTTTATCTTGTAATGGATGTACAGAATTTTTACATACGTATGCATGAACTTAGAGGCTCAAAATCCACTCAGTATGTATTCAAAATTACAATAATATATTTTTGTATACGATTGACCAATAAATACCAAGATTAAGTGAATCAGTTAACTACTTATTCAGATAGTAACACTGAAGCCCCAACTACAAGTTCGGTAAACGACACTACAAAAATAAACTGAAAAACATTTATTGATAGAGTTATTCCAGTTCCCTGAAGTGCAATTCGGTAACCAAGTTGCCATCATTGAAGGATTCTAAAACTAAACTAATGCTACAAAAAATGATACTATAACACTAAACAGACGTGTCCCTCCTTTTCCTCAGGTAGATCAACCAATCATACGTGACCACGCCAAGGGCTTGTTTCAAAAAGCCAGGCAGAAGGGGCTAACGGTACTTGTTCCTGTCCTTGGGAATGGCCCGAAGTTACAAAATGAAACATTTTACACAGATTTCATAAACCTACTTAACTTACGGAAACAATGTACAATAAAACTTGAAAACTAATTAAAATAACGAATAACAAAAAAAAGGATTTAAAAAAGGAGTAAAGTATTTTTTTTTGTAACGTCCTGCTGTTTTGCACTTTAATGCTAGTGAAGACGGGACCTACAGTTTTACGTGGAATCCGAACCACAGCCAATGATGTCTGTTAGGAAACCATTTAGAAAATTATTCGGGGTCAATGGGAATTGAACCCGGAACCACAGAGGATATAAGTACTCTGTGCCGGAACTTTTCCATTGATGGTTGCCATGACGATTGATAAAGCTTTCACGCCTTAACAACCACGGCTTCAGGGGGTAAAGTATATTCAACTTATAAAAATAGAAAATTATATAAAACAAATTAATACAATGAAATCAGCAATAAGTGTTATACATTAAATGAATATCTACGTATAATAGAAAAAAACATAATACAAAATTACTACGGCTAACTAAAAGCAAGGTTTTACCTAGGTTTCAACAAAGAGAATACAAATGAATTAGGAATTTTACCTTTAAGTGCGTTGAGAAGTAATTCGCTATCAGTTTTAGCAAATACATACTTTCATAGTTATTTAAAAATAATGTATTGGAGGTCACGCTTTTAACCAGTTTTACATTTTGTACTCCCAATTCATGTGTAGTGTTATTTGCCGAATTTCTATTTAAGCCTTCAGTGTTTCTAGTTGTTTGCATTTACCAAATGAACCATCATCCAGAACTTATCCAGTTCTGGGAATAAAACTGCCAAAATCGTTCAAAATTTAGCCTACTATGTAATTTCGTTCAAGCAACTACTTAAAACAGTACTGTAAAGGAAAATTACAATTATCTCACTAAACTATCCAGTTTTTGGGTACATAAAAATGTTTCGAGAGTTTGTTTAAATATTTAGAATAAATTTTGTGACATAATCCAAGAAAGCTGAACAACTTCATAGTTTAAAAAACACACAAAATTAAATTAAACTCTAAAATGAACCATTTTTATTGTGCTTGTATTTTGCTACACATGGAGTTATACCAAGAAAAACATGAAGCAATATGATCTACGAAAACACAATTTTAGATTAATTTTCATATCAACCAACTGCATAAACTAACATACCAGTAGTTCTGTGAACAGTAGACCTCGCTCGTTGAAATAACAAATGCGGTTTTGAGCATATTTTAAAAATAGTGTGCCAGTAAGAAGAAAGCAGAAGGTTTAGCCAGTGAAACATTATTTTGAAATTTCCGCGATTCCGTGGTTTCTAGTTCTCGTTTTTTTCTTTTCTTGAGCTTTAACTGCTAAAGATTTTCTTTTAGGAGGCATTGTGTTTTATGTGGGTTAATAATGCGTAGCTACAAATATCGCGTTATTGAGGGAAAACATATAATTAAATATTTAGATACTTAAATAACTAAAACTTAACAATGTATTTACAATTCCATATCATATTCCAATATTAGAAATAATGAAAACAATCGATGTTAAAGCGTCGTGATCTCAACCCATGTACCACATTTCCTACGGTGTCCAACGGTTATTTTTTGTGTGTCCTTTATCGCCGCGAGGTTTCATTTGTTTCATCTCATTTTGTAATTCAATTAAAGTTAAGTAAAGTACTTTTATAAAATAATAATTTAAAGAATAGTTTTTCAATTCTTTGATTTATTCTCTACACTTTCTTATAATAATATGTCAATTTTGGGCAAAGGATATATTTCTAAATTACTATTCAAAACAGGCCTAGTTTTGTTAGCAGTCTTGTTGTAGGAACATACAAACTGGTGTTTTCAAAATAAGAAATTTGAAATTGATTAATATTTTTATACAGTTTTGTTTAGAACTAAATTACGACACGTTTTTATATTTATGAAAAAAATTACAAAAAATATTTACAACATTTTATGTAGACCTAAAGTTGAACTTTTTCCTTTCGTTACTGAACATGCTTGCTTCTTAAGCTAATAACTTTGTTAATTTTTCTTTAATAATTTTAAAATAATATTAAAATAATAATAAAAAAGCTACGGAACACTTTTGATTTGGTTTAGAATAAACGTATAAAAACATGTTAAAATACAAAAACTTGGACGATTTTTTAAAAGATGTCAAGTTTACGGCCATTTTGTGAACTTACCGTTAGAGATACGGAAACAATCAAGAATACAATTCTGTTAAAAATTTAATTTGCTAGCCGCCAAATGTTATTAGTTTTTAAATTCGACTTACGGTCAAGCCACAAACTGGCTTTGGAAAAAAGCTTACACTGAGAGAAACGGTCCGGCCGCCATTTTTATTTTATTTAAGGGCTTAAAAATGAAAAATGGAAAATATCGTCAAGGCGTTTGGCCGTAATCGTGAGACAGACAGACACACAGACATACAGAAAGACAGACACACAGACGAAATGCCGAAAGGTCGAGTTAAAACGGAGACCACTGATTAGGATAACCAGCTAAGTAACACAATTTTAGGTTAGGCCCTGTTTATTTTATTGTGGGCTACATAACCTAACGCCAACCACAGTAACTTTTAAAAGATATAAGTTTCATTCCTCTCCTTTTATAGCAGTTACTAAAGAAAGGTAATTAAATTTTCAATGTTCATGTATTAATATTATCAACACTTCGTACACATAGTGGCGATATAGTTTCTTGGATTCTTATTTGGATCGTAGTTTAGGGGTTTTAAAACTACTGCGTTTAGCAGAAACACATGAAACACAGACAGACAGACAAACTCTACTAAGAGCACACAGAGAAAGACATACTATTGCAACGAAAGTCATATCCTTAGAAACAGAAATTCGGGAAACAGAGCGATACCTGCTTAGAAACGAGAATCCAAAACGGAGTTGCATGCTGAGGGTTAACTGTGTTCAGATAGTGATAGTAGATACAATAGTCAAACTATAACTAATCTTACAGTGCGCCATCCCCCGTATTTATACAGAGTTCAAAGGGGCGTGGCTTAAAACTACGTTAAATAAGTGGACCGTTACCAATTACCTTGCGTTATTATAACTATAGAAAGATTTATTTAACGGCGACCTGCGTGAAAAATCTGGCGCATGTAGGGGAGGTAGTTGAAGGTACCATCGACATGCCGGCCGGTGCTCTGCTTAGTTTGCCACATTAAGGGAAAGTGGTGGTGCGAGGGGGGAGGGAAAGTAATGTGGGGGTTGTAATACCCTCCCTCGCCACTATCTCCTTCTCTTTTGCACAAGTACTCAAAATAGGTCGCCGTCTAATAAATCCATCTATAGCCTAACAGTAACTATATAACTAAACAAGTAACTAACCTAATAATAATCTCATACAATCCATACAAAATTCTGTATTAATAAAAAAGTTTATTCTATCAAGTATACATATCTTCTCACAAGTCAAGCTCAATATTTATTTATCTAAATGTATTGGTTGTAAAATATATAAATTTTTATTTAAAAAAAATTGTCACAAATAAAAAAATGTTGTTCCTATACTTAAATAAACCAATTTAAAAGCATACTAAACACTGCTATATAATGGCACCTAATTTTTCGATTTATCAAACTTATCCCAACCCCGTTTTTAGTAAATCAGTTGTTGAGTTTTTATTGGTAGAGTATGTAGAATGGTATGTTGACTAATGTTAGTAAGCTCTGTACTCTATAGTAATGAACATTTTTAGCTTAATATCTTTTTCAACTTCAGAGGAATTTTTCGGAGGCAAAGACAAATAAGTGACCTTACATGGCAACGAAAGGAACTTAACTAGAAAAAATAAGTGTATATATTTCAATTTAATATTTTAAGTCATAAACAATTTTAATTAAAAACGTTTTTCAGTATTTACACAGCTCAAAAATAATTACTTAATTAAATACAGTGTACTCAATACAAATAACAACAATTATCAAATGTGTATTGTGTCTCCGTACAATCAAAACAGCACCGACATGAAATAAAAAGCGCTTAATTTACGATAGTACATTTGCCAGTTGACATGTCCAACACAAAGTCACAAACATATTGTTTATCTCGACAACAATGGACGATTAACACTATCCTTCGGAGAAGGTACAAACAGGCAATCTCTATAATTATAATAATCAACATCTTTTACCTCACTTGTTTACAGGTGTACTTTAAATAATGGAGTTCTAATAAAATAATACTGACTTTTATATCGCGGTGTAAACCGTTTACTTGTGGAAGAAAAGCAATCTAGTTTTCAGATTGTATTACAAGTAACAACCTAAGTGTGATGGTATAAGTGTCGCGGTACTTTAGTGTAACAGCTACCGGGAAGTCGGATGGATTTCAAACGATTGCGGGTTGAAGAAAAGTAATGATCGATGCGGCTTTGTAAACACCAGGTGAATAATAGTTTAAATTAATGCGTTTAAAATATAAATATAAATAGAAATAATTTATTTATATATTTATTTATTTATATCACACTAGCTGAACCCTGCGAATATTTCGCAAGTTAGGAGTAGGAATACTTACCTGATTTAATACATTCATCTCTCAATTATATAACAAGGTTTTTCTACTTCTTCTTCTCATAATTATAAAGTAATAAGAAAAGAATAAATAAGTAACCAACAAACGACTACTGCCAAGGGAACCAACAAAACGACTACAGCCAAGGGAACCAACAAAGCGACCACTGCCAAGGGAACCAACAAAGCGACCACTGCTAAGGGAACCAACAAAGCGACCACTGCCAAGGGAACCAACAAGCGACCACTGTAAAGGGAACCAACAAAGCGACCACTGTAAAGGGAACCAACAAAGCGACCACTGCCAAGGGAACCAACAAACAAACCACTGTAAAGGGAACCAACAAAGCGACCACTGTAAAGGGAACCAACAAAGCGACCACTGCCAAGGGAACTAACAAAGCGACCACTGCGAAGGGATCCAGCTTCACCAGTCTTGAGAACGAAGTACTGAGCCTAGAACTGCGGGAGAATTGGCCGGATAAGTGCCGAAGCGGCAAACCACGCAACAGACAAGGGAGGCAAAAGAAGAGTCGCTGACATTAGTGGGGGAGTTGCGCCGACCGCCAGGCTGTTTCACCAGGAATAAATTTATTTAATTTGTAATTCAATGAATCTGTTCTACTTTACAAACAAACAACTGCATCAACACAGCGTACACAAAAATTCGTTCGCGGAAAAGAGGCTAGAGCTAGAACCTCCACCGTAGTCTCTCTAACCAAAGTCACATTGGGAAGAGATCTGTGCTTGCACAAGCGGCTACGGACACCCGAAACAATTGCACGCCCTTCAGGCAACACTTGCGGTCCTTTTAAGGGCCGACCTATACAACTAAGCATTGTTCTAGACTTCGGTCTAGGGAATAGATGGAACATAGTATATAATAATACGTGATTTTAATTATTATAATATTAATATATTATAATAAAGTTTTAATATAGAGAGGTTAGGTGGTGGTTGGCAAGCGGAGCGAGCAAAGGGAAAGCCACCTAGTTTAATTAAATACATTAGGTTTATTTATTTACGTTGGTTTAATTTGGTTGATTTGAGTGATATACAGTATAACACTTGCATATAAAATTTAAAAAATATAACTAACAATAAATACATTAAATACATTTTTCCGTTTCAAACTCTTTGTCACTTTAAAGTACACAATAATCACTTTGAAATAAACAATAACCACTACAACCAGGACAAAGTCGATAGTTCTACATACTCTGACCTCTCTGGTCGTTGCGCTGCGAGTGCGCGTTGCCGTTAACGTTGGCAACTCTCAGCGCTCGGTTAACGCGGATTAGCGAGCGTTGATAGCGTTATTATAACAAGGCCAAAAGTAGTTCCACTTACCCAATAAACCGTCGTTAACACGACGTTGAAAAGGGCAATGTTGTACGAGCTATGATAGCGCTGCGTTTTCAAC
Source organism: Philaenus spumarius (assembly GCA_018207615.1). NCBI lineage: Eukaryota > Metazoa > Arthropoda > Insecta > Hemiptera > Aphrophoridae > Philaenus > Philaenus spumarius. The sequence continues at coordinate 696 of JAGFPH010006508.1, read as the reverse complement.
GTCGCGTTGACGTTGGTTTATTGGGTAAATGGAACTACCGCGCTCCAACTTATAAGAGCGTTATCAAAGCCGGGAATGCTCGTTAACCGGCCGTTGAGCGTTGCCATTACGGACTATTAACGACGCGGTGCTATCAACGTCGAACTAAGTTATACTGAGCTATGTCCACGAGCACTGACTGACTGAATGGAGTCAATCTTGGAAGTGAGTGACGCGACTTTGACAGCGCCACAAAAACGCGGTGTATTAACACGGGACCCGCGCTGAAGAACAGTTACCAACTTTGCGCTTTAAACGAACCGTATAATTTGGTATTTTAACGCCCAGTTTTCAGGGTTATCAACGCTGCGCTAACAGCGCTCGTATAACATGGCGCTAACAGAGGTCGTATAACATGGTGCTAAAAGCGCTCGTATAACATGGCGCTAACAGAGATCGTATAACATGGTGCTAACAGCGCTCGTATAACATGGCGATAACAGAGATCGTATAACATGGTGCTAACAGAGATCGTATAACATGGTGCTAACAGCGCTAGTAGAGGGCGGGCCACCTGAGGACAAAAGGGGAGGGGGGCCAAACGTGCTACTCTAAACCGTTGGATGAGTGTGGAGTGGGTGTGGGGGGTGGAGGTGGACGTGGGGGGTGGGCTTTCCACCTCGCCGCCATTTTGTTTCCGCCATTTTTTCTTTTTTT
>JAGFPH010006507.1:67486-78133 GCA_018207615.1 Philaenus spumarius | reverse complement strand
GAAGCCTAGTTAAATCCGTAAAAAATACCCCCCACCCCCGGAGGTGTTTATTTTTAAAGCAAACCTAATTAAAACATAAAATAATTAGGTTTGCTTTAAAAATAAACAAATTTTTTTTATGGTGGAGTGTCCCCTTAATGTACTATCCCCTCTCTTACTTTAATAGAATTATGAAATCACAGTTGGGGTTACATATGGGGGTTGGCGTCCGAAGCAAACCAATTACCTAAAACTGGTTGCGGTAATTGGTATAATTTCCAAAAATGTAAGGACAATTGTATTGCAAGATCTGGAAATAAATTATTATTATTGTGTATTAAAAATTGTCCAAATACGGTCGTTGGCGTGCGAAGCACGCAATGCACTGTGTATTGAAAATACCCAATACGGGGGTTGGCGTGCAATGCACTGTGCGTCGGCCGCTTCTCAAAGTGTTCAGTGTCATGCTCCCATTAGCAGTGAACGTGGTAATAATTTAAATATATGTGTGAGAAAGTATGTGCCAGTTTCTGGTACGGTTTATTTTAATTTCGGATTAGTAAGGTTATTCAGGTTGTACTATATACAGACGGTTGAATACTCAGATTGTTGGTTTTCTATTCGTAGAATTACCAACGTCCCGGACAAAGCCGGTAGCACTGCCTTTGTGATGATGCCTTATTTGTTTTAACTAACTTGTCTAGAAACTTTATTTCCACGTTAGCCTTGTCTACATGGTCACTTCTGATTAACAGCGGTCGTTCTATTTTCCTATATCATTAAACGTAAACAACATATGGTAAGTTATGACATAACTGTAATAAACATGAAGAAATTAAGAGAATAAAAACGTTCTTATTCCCTTCTAACAAAAGCTAAGTATCCATTTTCATAAAAATCCTATGATAGTTTCCTCAGTTGGGTTACAAGGATTAAGAGATGGATACGTCGATTAACAATTAAATTTAAAAAATGAAAACATATCTGCGAAATAAGCGAACTAAACACTATATGAAACAGTGTAAAATAGGACAGAATGAAATAGTTCGACCACGCAGCTGAACCGCTGACGTGAGTTGAGCGAATTTCCAAAATTAAGTTTGTAGGCCTAGGTTTTAGGGTTTCAACCAACAATTTGGGAAATAGGTCTATTTCACGACGGTGCTGATTAGCTACAAAATGGTTGGCACGCCATTCCTCATGTTGGGAGTATCTTCAATACACAAAGCATTGCGTGCTTCGCACGCCAACCCCCGTATTGGGCGTATCTTCAATACACAAAACATTGCGTGCTTCGCACGCCAACCCCCGTATTGGAAGTATCTTCAATACACACAATCCATTGCGTGCCAACCTCACGGTAGAATCCACCACATGGCTTTGAACCGGGTACTTCTATGGTATTTCACGTTTTGATTGATTTTGGGGGAACCAAGCCTGGCTATAGGTCGCGTAAAAAAACAAAATGTGCAGGTTAACATACTACATTTACGTTTGTAGAAAAAAACTCAAAAACAATAGGTAATTGTAGACTATATTGAAATAGTATAGGTGATTGTTTACAATGCTGAAAACATATGTGATTGTTTACTATACTGAAAAAATATAGTTAACTAGCTGACCCGTACGGCGTTGCCCGTGGTGGTTGGTATTTTCAGTCTTTTTAACGTAATTGTATTCTTTTTAAGTGTTCAGTGAGTGGTATTTGGCTTTCATATATATAGATCTTAAATAATAAAAGCACTATTGTCATAATAATAAAAGATCTGAAATTATGATTTTAGTAACTTTAATCCCCCCAAACCCCTCCTAAAATTTCAAAATTTTTATACCCTTTCTTAGTGAGGACCTATGGCCCTAGAGGAAGCTACATACCAAATTTCAATCCAATCCGTTTGGTAGTTTTGAAGAAATCGTGATTTAATAACTTTGATCCCCCCCATCCCCCCTAAAATTTCGAATTTTTTTAAACCCTTTCTTATCGAGCGCCTATGGCCCTAGAGGAAGCTACATACCAAATTTCATTCCAATCTGTTCGGTAATTTTGGAGAAATCGTGATTTAGTAATTTTTACCCCCCAAACCACCCTAAAATTTCCAATTTTTTAAAACCGTTTTTTAGTGAACACTTATGGCCCTAGAGGAAGCTACATACCAAATTTCATTCCAATCCGTTCGGTAGTTTTTGAGAAATCGTATTGAGTGAGTCAGTGAGTGAGTGAGTGGTATTTCGCTTTTATATGTATAGATTGTAGACTGTATTGAAATAATATATATGATTGTTTACTATACTGAAAAAATATAGGTAATTGTAGACTATATTGAAATAATATAGGTGATTGTTTAAAATGCTGAAAACATATGTGATTGTTTACTATACTGAAAAAAACAAAACAAAAATAAACGGTACCAGGAACTGGCACATACTTTCTCACAAATACATTTAAATTACTAAACAGATTCACTGTGACTTGTAGGGTGGGGTAGGAGAGTTTTTTTATTAAAGTTGGAGATTAACTATTAAATATTATTATTATTATCTAGAGAGAAAACTATTCGATCGATTTCGAAAAAATTTGCACCAAACACGTCAATTAGGTCTTCATAGATGCACGTAAAATGGTTTTGAAAATTTTTTTAAAACCACCCGCTTTATGGCCAAAAAACCCCCAAAAACAGTTATTATTATTATTAGCTAAACGAGAATTTTTAGAAAGATGCGGGTTTCTGTATATGGTAGGGCACATTAAAGGCTACAAATAAGCCAAATTTTATCAAAATCGTTAGAGCCGTTTTTTAATAAAAAAATAATAACTGATTTTTTGGGGGTTTTTTTGGCCAAAAAGGGGGTTGTTTTTCAAAATTGTTCAAAACCCTTTTTCGTGCATCTATACAGGCGTACTGGACATGTCTGGTGCAAATTTGGTTGAAATCGATCGAATAGTTTTCTCTCTAGCTTTGTATACTTTTATTAAAGTAGGCGAATAACTAATAAATATTATTATTAGCTAGAGAGAAAAGTATTCGATCGATTTCGAACAAATTTGCACCAAACACGTCAATTAGGTCTTTATAGATGCACGTAAAAAGGTTTTGAAAAATTTTGAATAACAACCCCCTTTATGGCCAAAAAACCCCCCCAAAATCAGTTATTTTTATTATTAGCTAAACGAGAATTTTTAGAAAGATGCGGGTTTTTGTATATGGTATGGCACATTAAAGGCTACAAATAAGCCAAATTTTATCAAAATCGTTAGGGCCGTTTTTTTATAAAAAAAATAATAACTGATTTTTTGGGGGTTTTTTGGCCAAAAAGGGGGTTGTTTTTCAAAATTGTTCAAAACCCTTTTTCGTGCATCTATACAGGCGTACTGGACATGTCTGGTGCAAATTTGGTTGAAATCGATCGAATAGTTTTCTCTCTAGCTTTGTATACATACAGACATACAGACATACAGACAGACATTTTGTAAAAAACACTTTTTTGGACTCAGGGGGTCCCAAAACGGATATTTCCACAAAAATCTCAACATCGATTTTTTTTTCGATCACTATACTTTCTCTATACTATAGTATAGTGAGAAAGTAAAAAACAGCCATTGTTTACTATATTGGAGGAAAAACTTATCCATGATTCAATGTTTTTCCGTGAAGCTGAGATTCTATAATAACTTAGGTACTACTATTTGTTTTGTCGTTTGTAAAAACCAGCCACGATTAAATGGCATCATATTTAAAATGTTCCGTTAGTGCCCACTTGAAGGCAATTAAGTTTTATCATTTTTCTTATAAGGAAGAGCCACGAACAATGTCCTCTAGTAGTTACGACATGTAAGAGGAAGCACTACATCCACTTCACGACAATCCAGTGTCACTGATCGGCCTCTGTGCAGGACGGGACGAGCGTAGTCTTTAAATTTATTCAGGACTTTTATCTAAGCCCATCAGAAGTCATTAAGAAGATAACGCCGAGCAACCAATAAATATCCCGACAGAGCTACCCTTCTTTTACAGTTCCTCGGATGATATTCTAATGTTACCAACGTTCGGAAAAGTTCAGAGTCGTCCGCGGAGAATACAAATGAAACGACTCGATCATAGTTTTATCTGATGTATTTGTGTTTTAAACTCTTAGCTCCATCGTTTGGGAGGGATATAATAATCCTGGTTAAACCCTTACTCGATTACAAATAAACGGTATCAGTTAACTGACACAAACTTTCTCCCAACTTACTGTAGTCAAAATAATATTGTTTTTAATCATTTTATTTACAACTTTTTAGAACAAAGCGAAAAAATAATATTCTACCTACGTTAATCGTATAAAAAAATTATTGTCCCAGGCGAGATTCGATCGCGCGACCTTTGAATTACTGGCTGTGTTCGCTACCGTGGTGCTACCCTGTGCGGCCGCCGTCGTGATGCTAGATTGACAACACAAACTTGTTTATTTTTAAACATTTCCCCATAATTATAAAACGCTGAAGTTTTGATAAAAGCGGGTGGTGTCATTTTGTTTGGCATCTTAAGCACTATAAATACTTAAAATTTGATCAAAATCGTTAGAGCCGTTTTTGAGAAATTTGCATTTTTGTCGTTTTTTATGGGTTTTTAGGGGTAAATTACCCTTAAAAATTAAAAATTCCAAAAAATGAAAAAAACGCCTGGAGATATTAGGGTTTAGTACCTACATACCAAATTTCATGAAAATCGGACCAATAGTGTCCTCTCTGGTCGTGTATACATACAGACAGACTGACAGACAGACACCACTTTAAAAAACACTTTTTTGGGTTCAGGGAGCACCAAAACAAAAAATTCCACTAAAAATATTTTTGGGTTCAGGGCGCACCAACACAGATAATTGCACTAAACAATTTTTGGGGGTTCTGGGAGCACCAAAACAGATAATTCAACTGAAAATTCAAATTCGAACATTTTTACGAAAACAATACTTTTTCCATATACTACGTATAGGGTGGAGAAAGTAAAAGGTGTCTTGACATTTTTTGTTAAAACGTACGGCTTTTGGGCAATTGGCTGATTTCACACTTGGCGACACGACACCGACTCGGCACCGACACGATATCGACCCGATACAGCAATAATACCGATATCGTCACGATATCGGCAGACGTCTTTCACATTCACCGACTCGACGCCGATACCGACACGACCAATAGTACAAGCTATCGTGTAGATTGACCCAAAAAATACGCAGGACAAACAAGGATGTTCAAAAAAAGTTTAAAGAACATAATCCGTCTGCCAACAAATTACATAGCTAATAAAAAAAGTAAATGTGTGCTGTCGTGAAGCAACCTTTAGGAACGAAGTTCATCACTCCTTTTCTTCAATTCTTTTACCAGCCTTAACGGCAACACTGAACACACACACATAATTTTAATCTTTCAATTGCCGTTTGTTATTATATTGTTTTTTATACAAATATTTGCTGTTTCCATACGTTTAATGTTATTATAATAAAGGTGTAGAATTAATTATAACATCAAAGCTAAGATGGTAAACACAGTTAAATATCCATTAATTGTAAATAAATTCAATAAACATAAAATGTTGGTTCACTGCCTAGGCCTAACCTAAAATTATTGTGTGTTTGTTTAATTTATTTTACCTATCTTAACGGCAAAATACATACAATGATTTTAGGTTTGGCCTAGACTTAAAATTACTTTCTATGCCTAACCTTGCATAAATACTGATAAAATATATGGGCCTATAAAAATCATTTTCCGATATCTTTATTCGGTGAAAAATTGTTTGTTCATGTCTTCAGTAAAAAAACAAACATGGCTTACTTTCCACAAGTTCAATTAATGTCACAACTTCATACCTACTTAAAATGAGACATATTTATTATTATTTATCTAACAGAGAAAAATATTTAACGAGGCCAAATTATTATTGATTGATTACCATAGCAACCAGTAAACAAACTGAGACGATATCGTACCGATAAAGAAGGAAGACCTGCAGCTTGCCGACATGTCGGCGCCTGTAACGACACGACACCGATATGTCGGTGAGTGTGAAAGCTACTCTTAAGTTTAAGTTAGTTTTCATGACCGACAACATCGTTCTGATATCGTGTCGGTGCCGAGTCGGCAAGTGTGAAATCAGCCATTTAGGTTTGAAATTGTCAAACAGTCGCCATTTTAAAACGCTTGCTTGGCTATAATCGCTTGTTTCACATAAAACAGATCATTGTCAGGTATAAAACTTCATTCAAGTTTGAACTCAATCGGTCCAACCGTTCTCTAGATATCGATTGTTTTGTAAAAGTCAGACACAGACGGAAGAAAAGAAAGCATCGTAGACTCATATTTATATTGTGAAATATGTTCGTCTCGATCCCAGGAACAAATCAACAAAATGGGAGAGGGTTCGGGGACACCCTGTACATACAATTTTTAATCACACCCCAAACCGTGTTCTGGGGTCTATGATCGAGGCTCATTGACCACACATTGACCTTACGTCGCACCATAAGAATCACTGCAGCAGGTCATCTTCCCTATGGAAATTTCCTAAAGAGCAGCAACTTTCGAAGCAATAGTTTCGAGCACTCAATTGCCAAAACATTTTTCCAAATGAACCGAACGTTTGCATTATTAGCGAATTTCCGTAGGAAAAATGAGCTATTGCAGTGGCCCTAATGGTAAGACCCAAGGTCGGGAGTAGCAAATGAGCACCGGTCATTTTCCCCAGAACACGTTTTGGGGTGTCATTAAAAATCATATATATATATGTATGTATATATGTGTTCGCACTCTAGCGGCCGCATTTAAAGTCCGATTTGGTCCAAATTTGGTACACATGTTGGTTGTCTACGTCGCTCGGACGAGTTCCTTAGCCAAAAAAATCCAACAACCGGAAGCACGTTTTTTGACTGGAAGTAACTTTTTTTTAACTTCCCGCTAAGAAAATTGAAAATTTTCTAAAATTGGGAAGTTATTGGTTTCACCCCGTTTTTCGAAAATCGAGTATTCATCAGATCTCGACGTTTTGAGGTCCTAGGAATCTTCCCTCACCACTCCCGAGAGGGTCACCCTGTCTGTATGTATGTGTGTTTGTGTGTGTGTGTGTATGTAAGCATGTGACCCGCTTATATATAACTTTTGAACGGCTTAACCGATTGGATCCTACCAAACGGCGTTCTAAAGAGTTCCATGAAACTTAGATTTCCTGAAAATTTCAACTAATTCGGACCGGTAGGTTCTGAGAAATTTCGAAAAAACTAAGAAATAAAAAATTTCAAATCAGGTTTTTTGGAATAACTTTTAAACGGCTTTACCGATTAATTCCAAAATCTAATCAGCTTTTAACCTTGAAAGGCGACGTCGATCGCTACCAGTCTGGTCAAAATCGGTTAATTTGTTCGTAAGATATCGTGAACGAAAGAAAATCAAAAAAAGTGTTTTTTCTCAATTTCTCCGAAATTTTTCATTAGAAAAATTGTTGTTGTCGATTCTTTCAATGGACTCGAAAAACTGCATCGATTGCCGCAAATCGTATAAAAATCGGTTGATTCATTCGCGAGATATCGTGAACGAAAGAAAATCAAAAAAGTGTTTTTCCTCAATTTTTACGAAACTTTTCAACTGAAAAATTTTTGTTGTTGATTCTTTCAATGGACTTAAAAACCTGCATCGATTGCCGCAAATCGCTTAAAAATCGGTTGATTCATTCAAAAGTTATGGCAGTTCAAAATTTCCAAAAATAGTGTTTATCAAACTTTCATCATACTTTTGTAATTAAACTTAGCGGGAAGTTACAGGGATGGCCTTAGGGTCAATCGTTTTCCAAATTTTTAGATTTGTCCTACGAGAATAACAGTTTTTTAGAATTTTTTCTACAAATATAATTGTAGGATGTTATTCTGCACATTTTGTTTTTTACGCGATCTTATAGCTCGCTTCGTTCCCCCAAAATCAATCAAAACGTAAAATACCATAAAAGTACCCGGATCAGAGCCATGTGGTGGATTTTACCGTGGGGATGGCGTTCGAAGCACGCAATGCATTGTGTATTGAAGATACTCCCAATTTGCGGAATGGCGTGCGAAGCACGCATGCTTTGTGTATTTGAAGATACTCCCAATATGCGGAATGGCGTGCGAAGCACGCAATGAATGGTGTATTGAAGACACTCCCAATACGGTGGTTGGCGTGCGAAGCACGCAATGCATTCTGTATTGAAGAGACTGCCAATACGGTGGTTGGCGTGCGAACCACGCAATGCACTGTGTATTGAAAATACTCCCAATATGCGGAATGGCGTGCGAAGCTCGCATGCTTTATGTATTGAAGATACTCCCAATATGCGGAATGGCGTGCGAAGCATTCTGCATCTATTCAGCACCGTCGTGAATAGACCTGTTTCCCAAATTGTTGGTTGAAACCCTAAAACATAGGCCTATAAACTTAATTTTGGAAATTTGCTCAACTCACGTCAGCGGTTCAGCTGCGTGGTCGAATTATTCTAGAGACTAGTGGACCCTTCAATGCTTCGCTATTGCTTAATTTGAAACTTTGAAAGCCTGTAATTCGTATCCCGTGTAATTCAACATCCTGTAATTCGTATCCCGTGTAATTCAACATAGGCCTAATGATTGTTACACATAATTAATAAAACAACTGATTTGAATCAAAAGTTTAATACAATTTTAGGTTAGGCCTTTAAAACCTATGAAATATAATAATTAAAACATCTAATATTACAATTTAACATTATATTATTGTTACACATTATAAATAAAACAGCTTATTTGGACCAAAGGTTTAACACAATTTTAGGTTAGGTCTATTATTATAAAATCAACACACTTTTTTTGAAAGAGTTTGGAATAATCACCATAGTAACCAGAATAACACATTAATAAATACGAATCAGCTGTTTCATCTGTTATATGGCTGCTTATGGGAGGGATGAATTTTCGCATTTTCTACCCTTTCAATTCAAAATTTTGCAAAATCCTTTCTTAGTACGCCTCTACATTATTGGACGGATGTACCTTCCAAATTTCAAGTCTATAGCTTTAATAGAATCGGCTCTGCGTTGATCATCAGTCAGGACATTGCATTTTATATAAGAGATGATCTTAATTATACTTGTTATACATTTTTTTAATTGTGTTATTTTCTCTTCTTATTTCCATATTAGTAATTATTGTAAAGTTATATATTGCACGCCCATTGCCTGTGTGGGCTCTAATCCATAGATGTAAATTTGTTTTTTTATTACTTTTATGTGAATTTCTTTATAGAATAAATATATATTAAACATTTAAAAAATCCTATTAAATTTCACTAGCCGACCCGTGTGAAAATTTCGCAAGGAGTACTTGCCTGATTTTATACGCTGATTTAATTCAGTTAGTTACGTTTATTTATTTACATTGTTTTGTAAACAACGATTTACGTTGATTTAATTTAATTTGATTGATTTGCATGATGGATTACACTTGCATATAGAATGTAAACCATCCAACAGCTGTCATATTAGTTAGATTGTTAATAGATGGCGCCTTTCATTAGGAATATATGAACTTTCGTATGAATGTTTTTCTAATCAATTTTCGTAAAGAAAACGTTAACTTGAAGTTGTTTGTCTATTTTTCGACAACAGCGCAGAACATAAGCTTTCAAATTATGTTTGAATCATTAATTTTGATGAAGAATTAAGGTAGATATTGTGTTGTCTAAAAAAAATAATGTGTGCTGTCGGGGGACCCCCGTCAGGAACGAAGTTCATCACCCTTTTCTTCAAATCCTAATTTAATTTAATATGGAATTGTAAATGCTTTCAATAAACATAAAATGTTAGTCCATCAGTCTAGGCCTAACCTGAAATTATTGTGTGTATGTTTAATTTATTTTACCTGCCTTAACGGCAACATATCCACGATAATTTTAGGTTAGGCCTTTACTGATGAACCAACATTTTATGTTTATTGATTGCATTTACAATGAATTGACATTTAACTCTGTTTGCCATCTTATATTTGAAGTTATAATTAATTCTACACCTTTATTATAATAACATTCAACTTATGAAAGCAGTAATGCTTGTATCAAAATATAAAATTATATTTACTTACTTTTCTGAGTTTGTATTATACATACCTTCAATTTCTTGAATGGCAATAGTCAGATAATTTAACTCACTTTTAAACACATGTTTCTTGAATTTACATTCATTACCATAGCAACCGATTTGATAACGTTTTTTTTTTTTTGTTACGCTTAATTTTCTATTTGTTAATTACAACTCCAACCCGCGTAAAGGAACTTCGTTCTGAAACACATTTGAGAAGTAATATATAAATATGGTATTGAAGGAGGCATCCCCTTACGAATTTTACACGTGACACATGGTTGAGGTTTTTCGTAGCTAAAATAACTCTCGAATTTTACCTTTTAAATCGAATTAAATATTGTAAAACTTGTATTTCATTTTTTTAAAGTAATTTTTTAACCCAAAATTACCATTACAGGATGAATAATGACGCCGTCGATGTGTTTTAAATATAAACTGTTATTGGTAATTCTGTAATTTTACTACGCTGCAACTTAAAAAGTGATTTTTAACGCAAAATTACAATTACAGGATGAATAATGACCCCGTCGATGTGTTTTAAATATAAACT
>JAGFPH010006507.1:56185-66783 GCA_018207615.1 Philaenus spumarius | reverse complement strand
TACCAGAACCAGAAACCGGCACATAATTTCTCACAAACATATTTAAATTATTAAACAGATTCACTGTGACTCCATAATTGTATTAAAGTAGGAGAAGGGATTAAAGTAGGAGAGTAACTAATAAATATTATTATTATTAGCTGAATGAAAACTGTTCGTCCGTTACTTTTAATAAAAATAAACTGTACCAGAACCAGAAACCGGCTCACATTTTTCACAAACATATTTAAATTATTAAACAGATTCACTGTGATTTCATAATTGTATTAAAGTAGGAGAAGGGATACATTAAAGTAGGAGAGTAATAAATAAATATTATTATTGGTTGAATGAAAACTATTCGTCCGTTACTTTTAATAAAAATAAACGGTAACAGAACCAGAAAAGGGCACATACTCTCGCACAAACGTAATTAAATTGTTAAACAGATTCATTGTAACTTCATAATTGCATTAAAGTAGGAGACGGGATACATTAAAGTAGGAGAGTAACTAATAAATATTATTATTATTAGCTGAATGAGAATTTTTAGAAATATGCTGTTTTTTGCATATGGTGTCGTTCATTAAGGGCTAAAAATAAGCCAAATTTTATCAAAATAGAGCCTTTTTTTATAAAAAAATAATAACTGATTTTCTGGTGATTTTTGGCAAAAAAGGGGGTTGTTTTTCAAAAATTTTCAAACCCTTTTTTCGTGCATCTATAGAGGCCGAATTGACATGTTTGGTGCAAATAGTTTTCTCTCTAGCTTTGATACATACATTTTGTAAAAATAACTTTTTTCAGGGAGTCTCAAATTGGATATTTTTACAAAAATCTCAACATCGTTTTTTTTTGTGTACACTATACTTTCTCTGTACGATAGTATCCTGAAAAAGTAGAAGAGAATAAAATATTAAATTATTTACTAGAAATTGGCCATCTTAAACTTGTGCAACATTAGCCAAAGATTAGGGTTTTGTAATGAGTTTTATCTCTTACAACGTCATTGGTTTGTTTTTTGTGCGTCGCTACCGATATTGTCACGGTTAAAGGTGCCACAAGTTCGAAACCCCGAGCAATAAATATTTGAATACAGTCATGTTTGGTATCGTTTAAGGGCTTTATTTAAAGATTTAAATACTGTTTTTATCTACAGTGTCCCCTAACTCTCTGGACCCCTTTTGTGGATTTGTTCCTGGGATCGAGACATACATATTTCACGATATAAACATGGGCTTACATATTCTACGGTGCTTACGTTTCGTCTGTTTGTGTTTTTTTACAAAATAATTCATATCTAGCGAACGGTTTTACTGATTGAGTTTTACTGATAGGCATGCTAACCTAACAATGCTCTATTATCAGAAAATTAACCATTATATCCAAACATGCGTTTCAAAATGGCGGCTGTATAAAAATGTCAAACCTGAATTATCCAAAACCGTAAATTTTTAAAGACTCCCTTTTACTTTCTCCCGTATTATACGTATTATTACTTACGTAGTATATGGAGAAAATATTGTTTTCGTCCAAATTTTTTGAATTTTAATTTTTAGTGGAATTATCTGTTTTGGTGCTCCCTGAACCCCAAAAAAATTGTTTAGTGAATTTATCTGTGTTGGTGCTCCCTGAACCCAAAAATATTTTTAGTGGAATTATTTGTTTTGGCGCTCCCTGAACCCAAAAAAGTAATTTTTTGGTGATGTCTGTCCGTGTGTCTGTTAGGATGTGTACAGAGCTGGAGACCATAACAACGATTTTGATGAAATTTTGTATGTAGCCTACGTGTAGTTCTGGAATATCTCGAGGCGTTTTTTTCATTTTTTCAAAATTTGGATTTTTAAGGGGTTTCCCCCCCCCCCCCCCCAAATGGCTAAAAACGAGAAAAATCTAAATTTCTCAAAGCGGCTCTAATGATTTTGATAAAATTCGGCTTATTTGTAGCCTTTAATGTGCCCTACCATATGCAAAAAACCGCAACTTTCTAAAAATTCTCGTTTAGGTAATAATAATAATAACTGATTTTTGGAGGGTTTCGGCCAAAAAGGGGGTTGTTTTTCAAAATGTTTCAAAACCTTTTTTCGTGCATCTGTACAGGCATAATTGACATGTTTGGTGCAAATTTGTTCGAAATCGATCGAATAGTTTTAATAATAATATTTATTAGTTACTCTCCTACTTTAATGTGTCCCCCCTCTCCTACTTTAATAGAATTATGAAGTCACAGTGAATCTGTATAATCATTTTAAATATGTTTGTGAGAAAGTATGTGCCTGTTTCTGGTACCGTTTTCTTGGTAGCCCTTTTGATTCCCTATCGTATGGTATTACTGTCATAACAATCGGATGAATGATAGTAGTTAAGTTGAAGGTAATAAAAGCATACGTAACCACAATATCGTGATGTTTTGCATACTTTTACTAAGATATTTATGAATACAGTATACAGGATGTTTCATAATGACTCTGCAATGTTTCAATTCTACATGCGTCCGGAAAAGCTTTGTACCCGTAATTTTGTGCGTTTCACTAAATAATTTGTATCTAGATAATGGTTTGACCGAATGAGTTCAAACTTGGCATGCAGTTTAACCTAACAATGATCTGTATTCAGAAAAAATTACAAATAATATCTAATAATGTGTTTCAAAATGGAGGATGTTTGAAAATTTCAACCTGAATCACCCAAAATTGTTAGCAATTTCAAAACACCCTTTTTTGTAGCCCTTTTGATTCCCTAACGGCTGGTGTAGCTGTCAAAACAATCGGATAAAGGGTAATGGTTAAGTTATGTCTAATTGTTGGTTTGTTCAACCCGGCATCATATACCAACAAGGTAAACATAACAAATTGGTGTGTACGTGTGCTATTATTATCCATAACTAAACTATCACCGTCATCCGATTGTTTTGAAAGTTACACCATCCGGCGGAGAATTAAAATGGCTACAAATGAGTCCCCTGACATTTTTTGTTGAAATTTGCGGTTTTCGGGAAATTCAGGTTTGAAATTTTCAAACAGCCGCCATTTTGAAACGCATGATTGGGTACAATCGTTTATTTTCCTTAAAATAGACTATTGTTAATAGAATAAACTTGGAACACAAAATCTCACAACTAATACGTTTATTAACTCAAACGCGTTTCGACGACAAAATCGCCATCTTCAGTGATGCACGAGCTACAATAGTCAAACTATAACTATAAAACATAACTAGTTTAGACTATTGCTGCTCGTGCATCACTAAAGATGGCGACTGTGTCGTTGAAACGCGTTTGATTTAATAAACGTATTAGTTGTGTTCTAAGTTTATTCTATCAAGTATATCTTCTCACAAGTCAAGCTCAATATTTATTTATAGACTATTGTCAGGTTAACCTTCATGTCAAGTTTGAACTCAATGGGTCAAACCTCTCTTTAGATATTAATTATTTTATTAAAAAACACGTACAGACAGACAGACAGACGAAAAACGTAACACTGGTTTATTGTGATATATGTTTGTCTCGGTCCCAGGAACAAATCCACAAAAGAGAACCAGTGAGTTCGATGGGGTGGGGGGGCAACCTGTCTAATATCATGGTATTCCTGAATGTATTGCAAAATATTTCCCCCACTATTTCCTAAACTACTGTATACAGGGTGTAAAAAACCGTTCAGGACTTAGGGATATGATTCCTCGTACAAAAAGGAATAAAGTTAATATAAACATAACCCTGAAAACGTTTAGTTTTCCAGATATCCGCTATTTCGTTTTTTTGTAGGCCTATAAAATAATTCATATCTAGATCCAATTATGCGTTTCAAAATGGCGGCTGTTTGAAAATGTCAAACCTAATTACTCAAAAACCGTTACATTTTAACAACAACAGCCAAGACACCTTTTTCGTACCCCTTTTGATTCCCTATCAGATGGTGTAACTCCAAAAACAACCGCATGATGGAAATAAGTTATGTGTAATAACTGGTTTGTTCAACTTTGTATCCTATACCAACACAGTAAATACAGAAATATTGTATGTACACTTGCTGTTATTATCTTTAACTTAAGTACTATCCTTCATCCGATTGTTTAGCCAGTTACACCATCCGATAGTGAATCAAAACGGCTACAAAAAAGTGTCTTGACATTTTTTGGTCAAATGTACGTTTTTTTTTTTGAGTAATTCAGGTTTGAAATTTTCAAACAGCCGCCATTTTAAAACGCATGATTGGATTTAATCGCTTATTTTTCTTGACATATATCATTGCTAGGTTAAACGTCATGCCAAGTTTGAACTCAATTGGTCAAACCATTCTCTAGATATGAATTATTTTGTACAAAAAACAAAATGACGCATATCTGGAAAACTAAGCGTTTTCAGACCTATGTTTATATTATGAACTTTTTTCTTCCCTTTTTTATGGGGAATCATATCCCAAAGTCCTGAAAGGTTTATTTTTACACCCTGTGTAGGTTTTCTAAAAGTTGGGGTTAGCAAGGGGGATATTGCAAAATATTGTGAAATGGTTTGACTCAGTTTAATGCATACTTTCGGATTATGAAAGATCCCACTTTACACATAGTAGCTTACACTTACTTCACCAACAAAATTAATATTGCATTGTCATCGGTCCTTGACAAGTGTGCAAAGTTTCAAATCAAGCCGACGTTTTGAAGGGGGTGAAAATCACGTCGTGTTCTGGGGACCATGATCAGTGCTCTCTTACTACACCCAACAAAATTAATACTGCATTGTCATCGGTCCTTGATAAGTGTGCAAAGTTTCAAATCAATCCGACGTTTTGAAGGGGGTGAAAATCACGTCGTGTTCTGGGGACCATGGTCAGTACACCAACAAAATTAATATTGCGTTGAAAGCGTTATAAAAATTAGCTTCCAACTCACAGTAACTTTTCAAGCGATGTATTTTCATATCTGATACCCACTCTATTAGTGATATACTTTTAACACAAATTACATCGGTCAACGAAAGCTGGATTTTGTTAAATCATAGAGTAATTGTATTGCGGCTCGTAAAGCGCTTTGTCAACCCCAGCGTTCAAGTCTCCCGTTATTCTAAACAATCGAATACACGTGGAGTAAAGTGCAGCAAACGAATATCACATTATTACTTAAAACCTGCCACAAACCAAACAGTAAACGAAAACTGGTTCTCAAAAAGCCATAGATTTATTAATTATAAAATTGTATTTGTGAATTTGTTACTTTAAGACTATAATTCTAAATATCAGAAAATCCATTTATAATAGTTGAATCTCCTGGGTGCTATATCCCCTAAACCCGGCTGTCTTTATGCCTCTTAAATCCTTGTCATCGACCTAACGACGCGATAAACCGATTCCAATGGAATTCAATTGCAATGGTTTTCGTTATACAAGCAAGTTGTCCTGTACCATATACCATTTGAAATCGGTTAAACGTAGTTCTAGTAGGCTATATAATCAAATTATTTTGATTTTGATCAAATTATTATTTATATAGACGGGAAATTTTACCTATTTGCGGACGATACGGCTCTTTTATTCGAAGGTAATAGTTGGGAAGAAGTACACGGGAAGGTTTTAAGGGATTTGTCGGTAGTGAAAAGTGGTTTGATCAAAATTGTTTAACACTTAACATATCTAAAACAAAGTTCCTTCCTATAGCCCTTAGGTCCAATAGTGATTGTCCCTACGAAAGCATTAAGTTGCATTCGTGTGGGAATTACTTAACTGAGTACTGTGCCTGTAGAGACATTGATAGAGTTGACACTTACAAATACTTAGGTGTCCTGTTTGATAAACGTTTAAATTGGTCTGCTCATGTTGACTATTTGAGTCGAAAAATTAGAAAGTTAATTTATGTTTTTAAAAATTTAAATGAAATATTATATTTTTGTGAAATAAGACAGTTGTACTTTGCATATTGTCAATCTTTGCTTTTGGGGGGGATAATAGTTTGGGGATGTGCCTGTAAATCCATTCTGGCCCCTTTAGATGTTGTTCAGAGATCAGTTATGAAAATGGCGCTGCGTAAACCAAAACGACACCCATCTGAAGAGCTGTTTAACCTTTTTAACGTATTTAATATCAGACAACTTTTTATAAAAACTCTCTTAACTTTTTTGCATAAGAATTCAAATTCCATTTTGTCTATTCTGAACCATTCACATTTTACACGGCATTCTCAAACAGTGGGTATAAGGACAGATAGGCTTTATAAATCTGTATCCACAAATTCGTACTATGTATTACAGATCCTTTTTCGTAACATTCCAAGAAACTTGAGATTATTTAGTAATTATGAAATTAAGGTTTATAAAAGGCAAATTACTTTATGGTTGCGGGAAGTAGGTAGAGACTATTGTGAGTCCGCAATTTCATCGGAGTACGCATAGTGTTTTGTTTACATGGATATTTTGTGGTGTCACTGAAGTGACGTTGTTGTTCTGATGCTGATCTTATTTATTATTTTTTACACTAAACAAATTTTTTTTTTTCTCTCTTTTATTATCATAAATTACATTTTATGTTGTGCACGACTCGTGTCCACGCACAGGCCTCGTGCCTATGTGGGCACTATTCCATAGTATTATATTTGTTGTAACTTTGTATTTGTGAAATTTGTTATATGGAAATAAATAAATAAAATAAAAAATAAATTTTGTTGTAAAAGGGTATTTCAATATTTTCATAAAATGTTTGACACAAAAAATTTTTTTAGTGAATTATAAAAACCGCTAGTTTTAGGAGTTATGTGATTTCGGTCCGCTGTGGTTAGTATTACTTGTAGGTAAAATTATGACGGATTAGTTATATTCCAGTACAATATACTTTTCCAAACAGGCGTACAAGTCTCCCATTCTCATTTTCATTTGTCCACTTGTGACAGATTCCACGTTATGTCAAATCCAGCGTCCAAGTCTCCCGGTTCTTTATACTTATAAGAATACGCGTGGAGTAGAGCCCAGCGAGGTAGAAATCTCACGGTATTGAATAAACATTTTTTTATCTGAAAGAAAGTAAATAGCTGGTTTTTATTAAATCATCGATTAACTGCTTTACAGTAAAACGCACCTTGCCAAACCCAGCGTTCAAGTCTCCCGTTATTCTATACGTTTGAAAACGCGTGGAGTAAAGGTACAAACCTGACGGTATTTCATAAAGATAACAGAAACAGTAAGTAGCTGGTTTTCATTAAATCATAGCTTAATCGCTCAACAGCACAGCGCACCTTGCCAAACCCAGCGTTCGAGTCTCCCGTTCGACCTATACATTTGCCTACGCTCATAATTTATGTTTCAATTAGTCCGCGAAGTAGGTCTCCGACGGCTGCGGCTGAGGTGACTAAATAATTATTCCACCACAAAGCTTAGTCTGCTGATTGTAGTCGTGAGCACCGCTTACCGCAGACGGATTGCACTTTCTGTTAGAATTTTCTCCGCGAGAAGTGGAAATGTTGAAACTAGTATTATTTAATAGCGGATTTATGGCGGTTTCTTACCGAGGTCGGGAGATTTTAATCAAACACTATAACTGCAGTTTTCTTTGAAAGTAATGACGTGCACGGTAATATTCTGTTATTTTGACGAAGTATTTTTTAGTTTAAAATGTTAATGTAAAATATTCAACGTATTTAATGTATAGAATAACGGGAGACTTGAACGCTGGGTTTTACTGTAGGCCTAAATCAACGATTTAATGAAAATAAGGTACTTAATGTTTCGGTATCGGAAATGTATACAATAAAGGGAGACCTGAACGCTGGGTTTGGCAAGGTGCGTTTTACTGTAGGCCTAAATCAATGATTTAATGAAAGTAAGATACTTAATGTTTCGGTATCGGAAATGTATACAATAACGGAAGACTTGAACGCTGGATTTGGCAAGGTGCGTTTTACTGTAGGCCTAAATCAATGATTTAATGAAAGTAAGATACTTAATGTTTCGTTATCGGAAATGTATACAATAACGGGAGACTTGAACGCTGGGTTTGGCAAGGTGCGTTTTACTGTAGGCCTAAATCAATGATTTAATGAAAATAAGGTACTTAATGTTTCGGTATCGGAAATGTATACAATAACGGGAGACTTGAACGCTGGGTTTGGCAAGGTGCGTTTTACTGTAGGCTTAAATAAATGATTTAATGAAAATAAGATATTTAATGTTTCGGTATCGGAAATGTATCCAATAACGGGAGACTTGAACGCTTGGTTTGGCAAGGTGCGTTTTACTGTAGGTCTAAATCAATGATTTAATGAAAATAAGATATTTAATGTTTCGGTATCGGAAATGTATACAATAACGGGAGACTTGAACGCTGGGTTTGGCGAGGTGCGTTTTACTGTAGGCCTAAATCAATGATTTAATGAAAATAAGCTACTTAATGTTTCGGTATCGGAAATCTTTACTAAATGAACAATGCAAGCATCGAATGAATTTAATTTTGTCTAAACATTTAATACATAGTTGGTCTTGTTATTTAAAACTTTAAAATTTTCCCCCATCTCTGCTCCATTTTTCAGGGTCTCTTAGTGGTAACGGATTCTTATAGCCTACGACTGTGCGTCACAACCTTTAAACTTCCTCATTTACCACCTTTTGTTATGAAATCTTACAGGGAAGTGCTTTTAGTGCACTAAAATCAGGGGGAAATGTCTCGCTGGCCGGGACTCGAAACAAAATCGTGTCCAGACCTATGTTTACATGAACTTTTCCGTTATTTTGACGAGGAAAATATGTCTGGTAGTATGACTGGTACATACTGTACATGCGTATTGGGAAATCCAGCAGTTCTTGGTATTAAGCACAGCTAGTAGGAGGTTGTCTCTCCTAGATGTCACCTTCAGTTAGATTTACGTAATTCAAAGTACCATAGAATATAACGGCTTTAGCACATCTTGAATTTCAGGCTACACTTATATTTCTATACTTAACTATCCACTAAGTCTACTTGCTTTTAATTATGTCCTGCAGGAACGACTGTATCTTGTTTCTCTTATTGACTTAACTATTATAGCTTTATGATCAACGTGTTAATGCCTTAGCAGTAAAAAGTATCTAATTGCGTGTATTTAATTATGCGGAGGATATTTCGATTTGGTTTATGAAATAATTTATGCAATCGTTATATAGCACAATTACTTTGCAGGACTGTGGGATATGGATGCGTTTTTTAATTAGTTCTATAATTGTACGTTAGGTTTTACTTCGCGCATAAGCGAATGTATAGGGCGAACGGGAGACTTGAACGCTGCGATTGGCAAGGTGCGTTGTGCCATAATTAAACTATCACAACGCACCTTAAGATAGGTATTATTTTAATGAAACCTATCTAAGTTAACTGTTTGGGGTACGGGAACATGTATTTAATATAACGTACCTCCCTGTGATTAAAATGAATAGGAAGAATTGGAGACCTGAACGATAGGTCTGGCAAGGTGCATTGTGCCGTAATGCAATTAATCTAGCCCATGATTTAAAGAAAATAAGCTTTTTTTACTGTTTGGACAACAGTAACGTGAATTTAATACAACGTTAAGTTCTCCACTTCGCTGTGCTATACACAATGCGTAGCAAAGAATATAGCGAAAATAGGAGACTCGAACGATGGGTTTGGCAAGGTGCGTTGTACCGTATTGCAATTTATCCATGATTTAATTAAAAACTGCATTTAGTTTACTGCTTGTACTTTTAGGCGTCGAATGAAGCTCCGTGGCGAGTTCGTTTGATAAGGTGGCAGCATATCAATGCACTGATTTAGTTTTGAATCTGACTATTGGCTTAGGGTATTCCGTAAATCATTACAGACCCAATAGATCTTAATAAATTAAAGAAAGCAGGTGCGGGACTGCCGACAGAAATGAAAACTATATTGAATCGTTGGTCGTATTGGTTTAATATGAAGTTTTATTATTTTAACACTACCAAGAAAACTATTTTTACACAAATTACAAAATGAGAAAGCGCAATGCCCATTTATAACCTAACCTAAACTATTTTAACACAATTTATGAAATGAGGAAGCACAATGTCCATTTCAAAGGTATTACGAAGTAAACTATTTTAACACAATTTATGAAATGAGAAAGCACAATGTCCTTTTCAGAGGTATTACCAAGTACACTGTTTCAACACAACTTACGAAATGAGGAAGCACGATGTCCATTTCAGAGGTATTACCAAGTAAACTGTTTCAAAACAACTTACGAAATGAGGAAGCACAATGCCCGTTTCAGAGGTATTACCAAGTAAACTATTTTAACACAGTTTACGAAATGAGGAAGGACAGTGTCCATTTCATGGGCATTACCAGGTAAACTGTTTCAACACGACTTACGAAATGAGGAAGTACATTGTCCATTTCAGAGGTATTACCAAGTAAACTGTTTTAACATAACTTACGAAATGAGGAAGCACAATGTCCAATTCAGATGTATTACCAGGTAAACTGTTTCAACACGACTTACGAAATGAGGAAGCACGATGTCAATTTCAGATGTATTACCAAGTAAACAGTTTTAACATAACTTACGAAATGAGGAAGTGCAATGTCCATTTCAGAGGTATTACTAAGTAAACTGTTTCAAACAACTTACGAAATGAGGAAGCACAATGTCCATTTCAGATGTATTAC
>JAGFPH010006507.1:32322-48248 GCA_018207615.1 Philaenus spumarius | reverse complement strand
ACACAACTTACGAAATGAGGAAGCACAATGGCCATTTCAGAGGTATTACCAAGTAAACTGTTTTAACATAACTTACGAAATGAGGAAGCACAATGTCCATTTCAGAGGTATTACTAAGTAAAATGTTCCAAACAACTTACGAAATGAGAAAGCACAATGTCCATTTCAGAGGTATTACCAAGTAAAATATTTTAAAACACCTTACGAAATGAGGAAGCACGATGTCCATTTCTGAGGTATTACCAAGTAAACTGTTTCAACTTACGAAATGAGGAAGCACAATGTCCATTTCAGAGGTATTACCAAGTAAACAATTTTATGTGTACTATACAGGGTGGTCCATATGTATGGGAACACCTCAATAAATTGGAAACTGTTATAGATGTAATACTGTAACTTTCAGGATAAGTTATTGGTCAAATAGTCTACCTTTTAACAGACAACTGAATTTCAACCCCTTCTCAGGGGTTGGCCAAGAGGTTGTAACTCAAATAGTTTAAATGGGAACACCCATTGTGTGATACATCATCTTAAAGGTCTCTTAAAAAACGAGAAAAACGGCGTAAATAAAAAATGTTTACGATACTTGTATCCAAAATGGCGGCTGATTGAAATTTTGGTTTCCAAGGGGTTGTAACTCAAATAGTTCAAATGGGAACACCTTGTGTGATACATCATCTTAAAGGTCTTTTTGAAACGAGAAAAACGGCATAAATACAAATTTTCTACGTACTTGTATCCAAATAGGTCACTTTAATAGCATTTTCTAAATTTCATTAATTGTTTCACGTGTCAGTTCCAATACATTTCAAATCAAAAATGCTGTAAGAACAATTTATTCTCTTAAATTTGCAATTAATATCTAATAAACAAATTTCTAAATAAATAACAGAGTTTTTTTCAATGTATTTTGGTATTTGTTCAATAAAATTTTGATCAAACATGACATGTATACCAATTATTTCTTTGAAAACCAAAATTTCAATCAGTCGCCATTTTGTATACAAGTATCGAAGAAAATTTGTAGAAATTGTATCACACAATGGGTGTTCCCGTTTAAACTATTTGAGTTACAACCCCTTGGCCACCCCCTGAGAAGGGGTTGATATTCGGTTGTCTGTCAATAGGTAGTGTATTTCACCAATAACTTATCCTGAAAGATACAGTATTACATCTATAACAGTTTCCAATTTATTGAGGTGTCCCCATACATATGGACCACCCTGTATATAGTAGAGGGTGACGGGATAGAGCGTGACGGTAAAATCCGATTCACCGCCCGCAAAATTTTTTGGAAGCGGTGCGCCTGTTTCACTGGAACATTGCCGTGTGTTGTACTCTATTGAACTGTATATTGTGTTATTTGTATAGAGTTTACCCTTCCAGAAATACAGTTTTTATTGACGTATCATATCCTGCCAGTACACCACATCAATATGGCCGCGTATAGTAGAAGTAAATCAGCGTAGAGCGGCCACTGGGATAGACAGAGAGGGAGAGACGTTGGACCGGTCTATTTTGCATCTCTCTCGGCCAGTTTAATTGGCTATTTAACTCACGGCAGGGTTAATATCCACTCTATTTATATCTGAGCTCGTCTAACATTTAATCATATTCAAAATCTTCTAACATAAAATTAGCTAAGCCCGTGGTACGAGCAAGGCCGAGTTTTCACCCTATTTTCGGTCGCGCTCGGAGTCGTCGGAAATGCGGTCGGAGAATACCGATGCACTGAGAGATAGGCTTTATTGAGTGCGTGGTTCTGTGTGTAGCCAATGTTATTTTTGGCACTGCAATTACAGTTGAACTTGGTTCTGACGGCCTCTGCTGATGCGTCAACTCGGGCGTGCAGCGACTCTTATGATGAGACTAACTATCCGCTCTCCTACTTTAATACAACGCAATGCACTATGTATTGAAAATACTCCCAATATGGAGGTTTGCGTGCGAAGCACGCAATACACTGTGTATTAAAAAAACTTCCGACATGGGGGTTGGCGTGCGAAGCACGCAATGCACCGTGTATTGAAAACACTCCCAATACGGGGGTTGGCGTGCGAAGCACGCAATGCATTTTGTATAGGAAACACTCCCAATATGGAGGTTTGCGTGCGCGCAATGCACTGTGTATTGAAAACACGCCCAATACGGGGGTTGGCTTGCGAAGCACGCAATGCATTTTGTATTGGAAACACTCCCAATACGGGGGTTTGCGTGCGAAGCACGCAATGCACTGTGTATTGAAAACACGTCCAATACGGGGGTTGGCTTGCGAAGCACGCAATGCACTGTGTATTGAAAACACGTCCAATACGGGGGTTGGCGTGCGAAGCACGCAATGCATTTTGTATTGGAAACACTCCCAATATGGAGGTTGGTGTGCGAAGCACGCAGTGCACTATGTATTGAAAACACTCCCAATACGGAGGTTAGGTTGCGAAGCACGCAATGCATTTTGTGTTGAAAACACTTCTATACGGGGGATGGCGTGCGAAGCACGCAATGCATTTTGTATTAGAAACACTCCCAATATGGAGGTTGGCGTGCGAAGCACGCAATGCACTGTGTATTGAAGATACTCCCAGAATGGAGGTTGGCGTGCGAAGCACTCAATGCATTTGTATTGAAAACACTCGCAATATGGTGGTTGGCGTGCGAAGCACGCAATGCACTGCGTATTGAAAATACTCCCACCCGGGGGTTGGCGTGCAAAGCACTCAGTGCACTGTGTATTGAAAATACTCCCAGTACGGGGGTTAGCGTGCGAAGCACGCAATGCATTTTGTTTTGAAAACACTCCCAACATAGCAATCGACACACACAATCTATTTTACTTTAAGAAAAAAAAATACAGTTTTCGTTTTTCGACGAAAATAACACGGAAATATGATTACATGACAGTTCCCCACACTTCCACAAGTTCCACACACTGCCCCAAAATACTGACACTTCCCCACAGCCTTTGGACGCGGCTACCTGTTTAATGACTCGGAAATAATCTAGACTGACATTTCCACACACATCCCCCCCCCTTAAGGTTAAAGCTTCAGCGATCATCGTTACAGCCGCACCAGTGACAATGCACCTTAACATAATACTCCTTTGGAGTGAAGAAAAAGTAATGTACTTCATTACTAACACCTAATCTAACCTAACCTCCCCATAGTAGCCTTTGAAGTATAAGTATAGCGTAAGAGTAGCCTTGTGGGGGGGGGGGATGTGTGTAAAAATGTCAGTCGAGGTTATTTCTGAGTCATTAAACAGGTAGCCATGTCCAAGGGCTGTGGGTAAGTGTCAGTATTTTGGGCAGTGTGTTAGTCAGTGTGGGGAACTGCCCGCACACCAAGGAATATGCTTAAAAGTGAATGGTCAGGTTATTTTAACATTGAAATTGGTTGCCAACTTCGACGTTTTGAATTTAGGGAGCCGAGCCTCAAGGTCGGGAGTAGACAATGAGCACCGAACATGGTCCCCAGAACACGTTTTGGGATGTCTCTAAAAATTTTATATAAGTATGTATGTCGCATTTTATGTCCGATTTAGTCCAAATTTTGGTACACGCTTTTGTAACGGTTCCCGCTTCCTTGGGTTCCGCTCTCCTGCGTCCGACTCCTGAAGCGGCGTTTTCCCTGGTCGGGCTATGCCTTTCTGTCCTCGCGCGGATGTACGGGCTTTGTCAGGATGGTGGATGGCGAATAGGTTCTTCAATAAGGTGACGAAAGACTGTTTCACTTCAGAGCGTTTATTTAATGTAAAACAATCTATTCCTCTGCTGGTTCGGACTTATAACTAAACTAAGCTAAGGTAAAGGCAAGCGAGTCTACATGATGTGATCAGGAGTCTTCTCCAGACCATGGTTACTAACGGACTGATTTAGGCTTGAACATTTAGCTTCAAGCTGGCTCCCCCCTCCTTTAACTATAAACTGTGATGTCAACTATTGTTAGGATGCAAGTTATTATTTAGCACAACCACTATCAACATAGATCCAGTGGTCATTGTCATATAAGTTGGTGGGTACCCGTCACACTTTGTTTTCTTAAGTGGCGTGGACAAGTTCGTTAGGCAAATCCAACGACCGGAAGCACTTTTTTACGGGAAGTAATGGTTTTTGATATTTTTCCGGCTGGAATGAATTTTTTAGGCTTTTGTCTAAATAAATAAATGCGGTCGATTATTTTTCGAGTTCTGTTTTTTTTTACACGGCCTTATAGCCCATCTGGTTCCTCCAAAATCTATCAAATTTAAAATAGCCCCCCCCCCCCCATAAAAGTCCCCCGTCCAACTATTAGGGGGATTTTACAGTGGGACAGCTTCTGTTACTGTCGCAATGCAAACTACGCTGCGAGCGAAGCGAAGGAGCCCAAAGTCCTAGGAATGACCAAGTGAGCCAAGGTCGGAGGCTTAGGTTTAAACAAATTCTACTATGTAATACAGGGTGTTACAAAAATGTGTGATGGGCTATACAGGACCTGATTCTACATGTAAAAATAAGTCGAAAATGTAGAATAACATTTTTTCGATTTCGGCTTAGTTTAGCCGTAATCCGCCATTTTGTTTTTTTACAAAAACTCACAGTAACTCTGGAAATAGATAAGATATCGAGTTTAAATTTGGAATAAGCATTTTATATGTTACGATTAACAAGTATACCAAACACAAAGAATTTATTTTTATAATTTTCAAAATGGCGGCCGTTACAAATTTTTAACGTGGAATATCTTGAAAACCGTTAACTTTACAAAAAATGTACAAGAGACAAAATATTTTCCTTTTTTAACGACAGACAAAATGCTTTTTTTGTAGTTTCAGTAGGTCAAAGGATAACCGAGTTATCGACAAAAAACATAATTTCTTGGTAATTGTCTACAACGAAAATTAGCCTAAAACCACAATTTTTTGAAATTGAACAATTTGTGTAGTTGTTTTTCTAGCGGCTATCAGGCTCTAGGCTATCAGATTCTACATGCAAAAATAAGTCGAAAATGTAGTATAACACTTTTTCGATTTCGGCTTAGTTTAGCCGCAATTCGCTTGTAAACAATTACCAAGAAATTATGTTTTTTGTCGATAACTCGGTTGTCCTTTGACCTACTGAAAATACAAAAAAAGCATTGTGTCTGTCGTTAAAAAAGGAAAATATTTTGTCTCTTGTACATTTTTTTTAAAGTTAACGGTTTTCAAGATATTCCACCTTAAAAATTTGTAACGGCCGCCATTTTGAAAATTATAAAAATAAATTCTTTGTGTTTGGTATACTTGTTAATCGTAACATATAAAATGCTTATTCCAAATTTAAACTCGATATCTTATCTATTTCCAGAGTTACTGTGAGTTTTTGTAAAAAAACAAAATGGCGGATTACGGCTAAACTAAGCCGAAATCGAAAAAATGTTATACTACATTTTCGACTTATTTTTGCATGTAGAATCAGGTCCTGTATAGCCCATCACACATTTTTGTAACACCCTGTATATTTCGTTTCTTTGAATCCTACTTCTAGCCCAGTCGGTATAGGTTAAAACTACCATTAATTTGCAATATGGCTGATTTTTTTTTTTTATAAGTACCTTAAAGTATGTACATTAACATAAAAAAAAGTTTACCAGTCTATCGATTTCCCAAAGTCGAAAAAAAATCGATTATCATTTTTTTTTTCTTCGATTATCCTTAATATTTCGAGCTATGATGAAGATAGAGAAAAATAAAAAATACCACCGTGTAGGGGAGGTATTTTTCAATAAAAAAGGTCGTATGTATTTATTTCCTCCGAGCAATGTTTTGTCTGGAAAAAATTCGATAATGCAGGTATGTATTTTGCAGCAGGGGAAATCACTAAAAGGGGACATCTTATTCATATATGAATCGTTGACTCATTCTAAATTGGCCGAATTTTAATATATCGAATTGAAACTTGACATAGGAGTTAAAATATATATTTTAAACATTTATGCTGAGTCTCAGCTTGTTATCTTGAAAATGACCCGATCTAGAGCCACTTGACTCATCAATGGGTTTCTCGATTTTAGGAGTACCGGACCCACGAACTGATTTTAATCGGCTCCAGTTTAGAAAATTTTCAAAATATCAACCTGAAAGTTTTTTTACAAGTTAAATATATAAATTCAAACAAGTTCAAGGAGTATAAACCTTTTTCATTATTTACTTTTAAAAGCACAAGTAAATTAAAAAAGTATAATTTTAGACCTTTTTAGATTTTTCATCAAAACGCTTGAGTTGATCAGCTGCAGATTAGTCATTTTTGAAAATATAGTTTTTTAAATAAGTATAGCAAAAATCAATTGTATTTGTAACTTCTGTACCAATTTTTAAATCGATATGTTCAAAAATGTTGAAAATGGATTCGTTGAATCCAAAAGTGTTATAGTTAAAACGAGATAGGTAAAACAAAAGACTATTTTCAAGCGCCTCGTTTTTAAAAATAACAAGAAGAAAATCGTTCATACTTACTAAGAGTATTTATACGGGTGTATTCAACTTGTAAAACAAATTTGGTGTTGATATTCAAAAAATTGACGAAACTAGAATAGATTGAAATTAGTTAGTGGGTTCGGTACTCCTAAAATCGATAATCGAAATCGACTCCTAGATCGGGTCATTTTCAAGATAACAAGCTGAGACTCAGCATAAATGTTTAAAATATATATTTTAACTCCTATGTCAAGTTTCAATTCGATATATTAAAATTCGGCCAATTTAGAATGAGCCAACGCTTCATATATGAATAAGATGTCCCCTTTTAGTGATTTCCCCTGCTGCAAAATACATACCTGCATTTTCGAATTTTTTCCAGACAAACCATTGCTCGGACGAAATAAATACATATGACCTTTTTTGTTGAAAAATACCTCCCCTACACGGTGGTATTTTTTATTTTTCTCTATCTTCATCCCAGCTCGAAATATTAAGGATAATCGAAAAAAAATTATAATCGATTTTTTTCGACTTTAGGAAATCGATAGACTGATAAACTTTGTTTTATGTTAATCTAAATATTTGAATGTACTTATAAAAAAAATCAGCCGTATTGTAAATTACTGGAACTTTTGGTCTAAAATTACCTCTACCGACTGGCCTATTCCTGGACCGTTATTGTAAATTTTTACTTTCTCACTATACTATAGTTATAGAAAAAGTATAGTGGTCGCAAAAAAAAAATCGATGTTGAGATTTTTGTTGAAATATCCGTTTTGGGACCCCCTGAGTACAAAAAAGTGGTTTTTACAAAATGTCTGTATGTATGTATGTAGACCTATGTATGTATGTATGTCTGTATGTATGTATACAAAGCTAGAGCGAAAACTATTCGATCGATTTCAACCAAATTTGCACCAGACATGTCAAGTAGGCCTGTATAGATGCACGAAAATGTTTTTGATAAATTTTGAAAAACAACCCCCTTTTTGCCAAAAAATCCCCTAAAAAAATCAGTTATTATTTTTTTATAAAAAAACGGCTCTAACGATTTTGATAAAATTTGTCTTATTTGTAGCCTTTAATGTACCCTACCATATGCAAAAAATCGCATCTTTCTAAAAATTCTCGTTTAGCTAATAATAATGATAACTGATTTTTAGGGGTTTTTTGGCCATAAAGGGGGTTATTTTTTAAAAAACTTCAAAACCTTTTTTCGTGCATCTCTAAAGACTTAATTGACGTGTTTGGTTCAAATTTGTTCGAAATCGATCGAATAGTTTTCTCTCTAGATAATAATAATAATATTTATTAGTTAATCTCCAACTGTATTAAAAAATCACCTCTCCTACCCCACCCTACAAGTGACAGTGAATCTGTTTAATAATTTAAATATATTTGTGAGAAAGTATGTCATGTGCCAGTTCCTGGTACCGTTTATTTCAATTAATTTACTAACCTTCAAATGGTCCTATTAATTTCGCTCTACTGACTGGGTCTTACTAGTTTCGACACAGCCCGAGTCATTGACGAAGACGAAAATTCTAGACGGTAATCGCATATCACAAAACACTACACAACACATACAAGTATAAGCACGTAATGTTCACCATTAAAGGGTAGTTAAATAATTAAAACGGGACATTTCTTTCCACACAAGGACTTGCTGGTCATCTTTACCCTGTTGAAAAGAAGAAGCAATTTTAACTTTACCTGTGAATTCTGAGATTTTGTAAAAAAAATTACCTTTCGTTATTTTTTGTAATTCCACTGCTTTCACTCTTTATATAAGCCAATATACAGAGTGTAAAATAAGTCCTGACACACCACCCAAACCTATGGACAAAGGGGGACCACGCCCTCCCCTAGCTCCCAGGGAAAGACAAATATGCATATTATTAATTACAGTCAGGTATTTTTCTTTAAAGAGATTAGCACTAAAATATGTTTTAAATGTTATGTGCCGTTTCATTTTACATATACTTATTTTATTTTTTACAAGAGTTCAAGCATTGTGTATTGAAAATACAATCAAAATGGGGGTTGGCGTGCGAAGCACGCAATGCATTGTGCATTGAAAATACACCCAAAATGGGGGTTGGCGTGCGAAGCACGCAATGCATTGTGTATTTAAAATCACCCAAAATGGGGGTTGGCGTGCGAAGCACGCAATGCCTTGTGTATTGAAAATACACCCAAAATGGGGGTTGGCGTGCGAAGCACGAAATGCATTGTACATTGAAAATGCTCCCAATATGGGGGTTGGTGTGCGAAGCACGCAATGCATTGTGTATTGAAAATATTCCCAATACGGGGGTTGACGTGCGAAGCACGCAATGCATTGTGTATTGAAAATATTCCCAATATGGGGGGTTGGCGTGCGCAGCACGCAATGTATAATGCATTGAAAATATTCTCAACACGGGGGATGGAGTGCGAAGCACGCAATGCATTGTGCATTGAAAATACTCCCAATATGGGAGTTGGCGTGAGCAGCACGCAATGCATCGTGTATTGAAAATATTCCCAAGACGGGGGTTGGCGTGCGAAGCACGCAATGCATTGTGCATTGAATATATTCCCAAGACGGGGGTTGGCGTGCGAAGCACGCAATGCATTGTGTATTGAAAATGCTCTCAATAGGGGGATGGCGTGCGAAGCACGCAATGCATTGTGCATTGAAAATATTCCCAAGACGGGGGTTGGCGTGCGAAGCACTGTTCGTCGGCCGCTTCTCATAGTGTTCAGTGACAAGCTCACATGTGCGTCCTTAGCAGTGAACGTGTTAATCCCCATATCCCGGTACTGGCCCCCGCCCCCCCCCCCCCCCCCCCCCCCCAGAAAATATATGGGCGCCCATGTGGTACACCTCGGTATAATTTAAATGGATTGCTATATCAACGTAAAACCTCTGTACATACATATTATAACACCTTTTCTGGCTTTTAAGAAGGATTAAAAATGTTGTAACCCTTTTAAATGGGGTGGGGTGATAAAGTAAGTTTTGGGATAATGTAAATAGATTTTCTACGGTTCCACCCGACGGTGAATAATACACCATAGATTAGATTTTACAAATCTCTTTCCGTCTTTTAAATTAAATTAAGTGAAAAAGATTTTTTTATTTAACAAAATAACATTTTTGAGCGCAGCGAAAGAGTGCTTTACATGATTTTTATTTTCTTAAAACAGAAATTCATAATATGTAAAGGGCTTTCCAACGATATGTCACAAGATAGGGGTTCATTTAAAATTTGAAGTACAGTACCCCCTTTATCCCCCTTCTTCAAACTTATTTAACCCCCCTTAAACACCAGAAAAAGTGTTATAATAGTTACGGTAGAGGTTTTGCGTTGATATAGCGAGCCGTTTAAATTATATAGGGACTTAATAATTCGCCCCCCCCCCCCCCCCGCCTCTACTTTTAACCGCCACTGTCCCTACGACACAACAGCTGGTTTGGATCAAAATCTTAGCAACGAATGTTTGTCGAATGCATTTACATTCATTGCTATAACAATCAAGCAAACTTAGAATCAGTTAATTAGCCGAATTTTTGAAGAAAATAGGAGCTCTTACACTCGGCCCAACTTGAAAACGGTTCGTCGGAGGAGGGTAAAACTTCGTTTCTATCCGTTTCAGACCATTTGGAGGCGATACCCAAAATTCTTTACAATATATATATTCCCTAATTGAAAAGTGGTAGTAAATATGCTTCAAAATTGCAGATATTTTGGTGAAAGGGTCCTAGTAGGATTCTTCAGATACACTTTTTGTTTTGTTTTTTGATCCGATTCAAAATGGCGGAGTTATACCGATTAATCGTTTTTCAATAGGGATTTAAGGGTATATAAGTATATGGGTTTTTCCCACCGTGATAAAATGGTAGTAAATATGCTTCAAAATAGCTGAAATTTTAGTGGAAGGGTCCGTGTAGGATGTCCCAGACACTGATATTTTAAATTTTCGATTTTACACAAAATGGCGGCGTGTTTGATTCAAACCAAAATGGCAAAGTTTGAGCGAGGAAATTGCATTATTTCTCCCACTCATAAGCCCGTGTTCAGTTTTTGAGCTATATCGTTCGAAAGGTAATTAAATTTACTACAATCCTGTGCAAAGGTAATTCAGGTACAGTCCCCGGAACAAAGAACAAAATTGATAGGAAGCTCCAGATAAATGATTTTTTCAGTATCTCTGTAAGGTTTTTGCGCAATTTCTCCCACTCATTAAGCCCGTGTGCAATTTTTGAGCTATATCGTTCGAAAGGTAATTAAATTTACTACAATTCCGTGCAAAATAATTCAGGTACAGTCCCCGGAACAAGGAACAAAACTGATAGGAAGCTCCCGATAAATGATTTTTTCACTATCCATTTCAAGTTTTTGCGCAATTTCTCCCACTCATAAGCCCGTGTGCAATTTTTTAGCTATATCGTTTGAAAGGTAATTAAATTTACTACAATACTGTGCAAAATAATTCAGGTACAGTCCCCGGAACAAGGAACAAAATTGATAGGAAGCTCCCGATAAATGATTTTTTCACTATCCATTTCAAGTTTTTGCGCAATTTCTCCCACTCATAAGCCCGTGTGCAATTTTTTAGCTATATCTTTCGAAAGGTAATTAAATTTACTACAATGCTGTGCAAAGGTAATTCAGGTACAATCTCCGGAACAAAGAACAAAATTGATAGGAAGCTCCTGATAAATGATTTTTTCATTATCCGTGTATAGGTTTTGCTCAATTTCTCCCACTCATAAGCCCGGTGCAATTTTTGAGCTATATCGTTCGAAAGGTAATTAAATTTACTACAATCCTGTGCAAAGGTAATTCAGTTACAGTCCCCCGAACAAGGAACGAAATTGATAAGAAGATCCCGATGAATGTTTTTTTTTTCATTATCAATGTAAGGTAATTACGCAATTTCTCCCACTCATAAACCCGAGTGCAATTTGTGAGCTATATCATTCAAAAGGCAATTAAATTTACTATAATCCTGTGCAAAGGTATATTTGGAACAGTTTCCGGAACAAGGAACAAAACTCATAGGAAACTCTCATTATATAATACTAGTCATTTCCTGATAAGAAAATTCCGCTATAGTAATGCGGCAGTGCTGCTTACGGGTTTTTTTTATTCTTACAACCAACCGCTTTTTTAGGTTACATCAACAAAGTAAATGCAAACTCGAATCAACGAAAAATGCTTGCTGTAGGCTATTATAAATTTAATTCAAAAATATTTGTCGTTAGACATTGTAAATAAAACCGCTAATACGGATCAAAAGAGTAACACGATTTTCTGTTAGGCCTATACCGAACCGACACACATTTCTCGGAAGCACTTAAATTTATTACCATAGTACCCTATTTGGCAAGTTTAGAATCGGTTATTTTGTTTTGACAACCGACAACGTTTTTAGGTTAGGTTTGTGGGTAGCCCTACTATATTTTAAAAATCCTGTCATTCGCGCAAAAGACCTGGCAATATTGAGCTTGCGTCAGTATCTAGGCCTAAATCAATTGTCATTTCCACGAAAATATCAGAGTACACAATAATTTGTTTGCATTTGCTTCTCTGCGGGGGGGGGGGGAGTGTTGAGGCGGATCCCAATAGTATTGTATAATACATGTAGCATTATCGTATTTCGTCAATACGATCCTGAGGTCAATACTACAGGTTACTTTTTGCAGACGTAAATTATGGTACAAACACGGTGTAATTACCGTACATCCGGCAACACTGAATGTATCCGTAGGATAGTGCCAGTGCGTACGGTGAAGAATGCGTTGCCGTGCGTGACCGCTGCTCTTCGAACACGACATAGATTAATTGATTATGCAACTAATATGTTATTATTTTGGAAGCCTGGAACCAAATGTAGGCCATGCTGTAAAACCAGTTATAGGTTCTTCGACTCCTGGGGCGCCTGACACTTTGACTAGGAAGGTATCAACGCCGGGGCTTACGTTTTGATAAATGATTTTCATAGTTTAATAGCTTTTTGATTGTTGCTTCTAAAAATAGATTACCGTCTAGTGCGTAGTTTCAAACGGGAATTGACGTTGGAGTGCTTTTTAGTGTTTAAAATTAAACAATGGAATCCACGAAGGCCGGCGAAATAAAGTACTACGTTAGCGTTATAATCGAACTAACAGTATATCGTTACATTGCAATGTGGACACGATGCCGGCCCACTCGCTCGCTTCGCTCGCATTTTCAGCGATATAATCTAAAGTTAGCGAAATTCCAGGTTCACACAATAAAAACCCGGTCTTTGGGGCATTGTGTATGCGGAGAAGGTACACAAAATGCGCTTATTTCTTCACGTATTTCGGTCCCAGTTAAATCGCCCAAAGGCATATGGAATTTTATAATTTGTGACGGGAAGCTTCTTCACGCACGGTAAGGTATAACGGCCTGGATCAAACGGAAACACGCACGCGTACTGTGTTGATACGTAGCATAGGGAACCAGTAGCGCTTTTATTAAACTGTAAACTAGCCGATCACGTTTTAATAATTATTACAGTTTTTTACTTTCTCACTATACTATCCGTTTTGGGGCCCCCCTAACTCCAAAAAAAGTGTTTTTTACAAAATGTCTGTCTGTATCAAAGCTAGAGAGAAAACTATTCGATTGATTTCGAACAAATTTGCACCAAACATGTCAATTAGGCTTGTATATCACGAAAAAATATTTTGAAAACTTTTGAATAACAACCCCCTTTTTGGCCAAAAAACCATCAAAAAATCTTTTATTATTTTTTTTATAAAAAACGGCTCCAACGATTTTGATACATCTTTCAAAAAATTCTCGTTTAGCTAATAATAATACTAATAATAACTGATTTACCGGGGTTTTTTTGCCCAAAAATTGGGTTGTTTTTCAAAAACTTTTTTCGTTCATATCTATACAGGCCTAATTGACATGTTTGGTGCAAATTTGTTCAAAATATATCGAATAGTTTTCTCTCTAGCTTTAATAATAATAATATTTAATAGTTACTCTCCTACTTTAATGTACTACAACCTCTTTTACTTTAATACAATTATGAAGTCACAGTTCGGGTTACATACGGGGGTTGGCGTGCGAAGAACGCAATGCACTGTGTATTGGAAATACTCCCAATACGGGAGTCGGCGTGCAAATCACCGTGCGTTGGCCGCTTCCCATAGTGTTCAGTGTCAAGCTCACATGTGCGTCCTTATCAGTGAACGTGTTACTAATTTAAATATGTTTGTGAGAAAGTATGTGCCCGTTTCCGGTACCGTTTATTTATTTTTCTTGAAGTATTTAAGCTTATGGACGAAATCAGCTTTTACATGTTTGAATCGTTGCCTATTGTTTTCAAGTCCTATTTTTTTTTTTAGAATATTTACAATCTAAATTATTTGTATCATATTTCAGGTATCTCATGCCTATACTTTCTTTCGAGATTATGAATTAATGTGATGAATAAAAGAAACATTTCATTTAAGAGAGATTTTTTTAAATGAAATTCCAAATAACCATTTCCTAATCCTGAAATAATAAAATCGTCAGCAAATGCAAAGAGAGCACTGCAGAAAATCATCTGTTTCTAGAACCAAAGAAGTTTCACTACTAAAGCGTTGGAGTCTCGCGCCTTTTTAATTTCTTAACCTTTTAAAATATTAAACTCTAAAAAATTGTTGGCCTAATTGTTTTTGGTCACTTCTTCAGTAGAGTTATAAACTGCGCTCCATGCCAGCCTTAACTACGTTAAATTTCAGATTTAATGACTCTAAATTCCAGCCTTTTCTGTGCTAAATTCTATATTTACCGACTTTATATTGCAGCCTTAACTACGCTAAATTTCAGATTTAATGACTCTAAATTCCAGCCTTTTCTATGCTAAATTCTATATTTACCGACTTTATATTCCAGCCTTAACTACGCTAAATTTCAGATTTAATGACTCTACATTCCAGCCTTTTCTATGCTAAATTCTATATTTACCAACTTTATATTCCAGCCTTAATAACTACGCTAAATTTCAGATTTAATTACTCTAAATTCCAGCCTTAACTACGCTAAATTTCAGATTTAATGACGCTAAATTCCAGCCTTTTCTGTGTTAAATTCTATATTTACCGACTTTATATTCCAGCCTTTTCTATGCTAAATTCTATATTCACCGACTTTTTATTCCAGCCTTAACTACGTTAATTTCAGCTTAAACTGTGACGCTAAATTCCAGCCTTAACTACGCTAAATTCCAGACTAAACGACTCTAAATTCCAGCCTTTTCTGTGCTAAATTTAACATTTAAAACGCTGAATTTCACATTTAACGATGTTAAATTCCAGCCTCGACTACGCTAAATTCCAGCCTTAACTACCTAAATTCCAGATTAGCCGACACTAAATTCCAGCCTTTTCTATGCTAAATTCCATATTTAACGACTCAAAATTCCAACTTGAACTACGCTCAATTCCAGATTTAACGACACTAAATTCCAGCCTTTTCTATGCTAAATTATATATTTACCGACTCTAAATTATAGCCTTAACTACGTTAATTTCAGGCTTAACTGTGACGCTAAATTCCAGCTTAACTAAGTTAATTTCAGGCTTAACTGTGCTGCTAAATACCAGTCTTAACTAAGCTAAATTTTAGATTAAACGTCACTAAATTCCAGACTTTTCTATGCTAAATTCTATATTTACCGACTCTAAATTCCAGCTTTAACTACGTTAATTTCAGGCTAAACTGTGACGCTAAATGCCAGCCTTAACTACGCTAAATTCCAGATTAAAAGACTCTAAATTCCAGCCTTTTCATGCTAAATTTCAGATTTAAAACGCTGAATTTCACATTTAACGATGTTAAATTCCAGCCTCGACTACGTTAAATTCCAGCCTTAAGTACGCTAAATTCCATACTTAACGACTCTAAATTCCAGCTTGAACTATGCTAAATTCCAGCCTTAATTACGCTAAATTCCAGCCTTAACTACCTAAATTCCAGATTAGCCGACACTAAGTTCCAGCCTTTTCTATGCTAAATTCCATATTTACCGACTCTAAATTCCAGCTTGAACTACGCTCAATTCCAGATTTAACGACACTAAATTCCAGCCTTTGCTATGCTAAATTCTTTATTTACCGACTCTAAATTCCAGCCTTATCTACGTTAATTTCAGGCTTAACTGTGACGCTAATTTCTAGATTAAACGACTCTAAATTCCAGACTTTTCTATGCTAAATTCTACATTTACCAACTCTAAATTCCAGCTTTAACTACGTTAATTTGAGGCTAAACTGTGAGGCTAAATACCAGCCTTAACTACGCGAAATTCCAGATTAAAAAACTCTAAATTCCAGCCTTTTCTATGCTAAATTTCAGATATAAAACGCTGAATTTCACATTTAACGATGTTAAATTCCAGCCTCGACTACGTTAAATTCCAGCCTTAACTACGCTAAATTCCAGCCTTAACTACGCTAAATTCCAGCCTTAACTACG
>JAGFPH010006507.1:0-11077 GCA_018207615.1 Philaenus spumarius | reverse complement strand
TTCCGGCGACCCCCAATTAATTTAGTGAACTTAAACAATGTTTCCATGTGATGTTTGCGGTTATTCTCGGTTGAAAGCGATAAAATAAGGACAGAATAAAACAGCGAAGACAAGATAAATTTGTCCTTAAAAATCAATGCCTAGGCATATAAATTCTTAGAATTAAGGATGGTATTTATTTGTATCGCTATTGATATTAAAATCAGCTGATCTCAATAATTTAGTTAGTGCTGTAAACGTAAAATTTGTTGTCATTGTACTTTAGGAATGTTACTGAGAAACGATAGTTATTTTGAAAAAAAATATATTAAATTTATTATCAATATATTAATCACAGTGTGATGAAAAGTATCGTTCATCAGAAGGGCCAAAAGTGGCTTTTCGTTCCTAGTTATGTAATTACTATTTAATGTTGCGAATTGGTTGGGGAAAAGACGAGGAAATAAATTACAAAAAAAATTTAAGTATGACAAATATGACCTGGTATGACTAAACTATTAGGATTTCACTTCGGAAACCTAAAATGAGTTGTGGTAGAGCCTCAATTATTTAGTCAAATCATTAGTTTACCCATTGTGTTCCAAGGTGTAGATTTAGAAAGCCGTGCTCAGTACTTTTCCAGTGTAGTCGTAGGCTTAGAACGGCGCGCTCGTTACAGCGATAGAAAACTTTGTTACGAAGACATTGGAAATAGTTATAACACCAGAAATACGACGTAAAGAAAATCCGAAAGGATGGAAATGTTAAGGAGATGTTTTTAGATGTATTTTGTTTCTTGAGTTATCGGACAAAATCTAAAGGGACAATCTATATCTATACTTAATATTATAAAGAGGTAAAATTTGTTTGTTCGTGTTTGGGGTAATCTCTGGAACTATTGAACCGATTGAAAAAAAAATGTTTTACTAATAAAAAGCTACACTATCTCTGAGTAACATAGGCTATAATTCATTATGATAAAAATATTTTTATTTCAATATTATTGTAAATTTAGTCGGAAAAAACTAAGATTAGGCCTAGACTGATGGACCAACACATGCATTTACCATAGCAACTAATTGAATAAAATAACAGATAAAACAGCAGCTTCTTGCTGAAATATTTTCGATAACAGCCGATTTGAAACTTTAAAGCAACTATTTGTATTTCTAACTTTTAGGTTAGGTTTTTATTAAAATGTAGACCTGAGCCTTACTGGTTCTTTTAATCTGTATTATAACTGCTGTTATAAAATATACAAAATAATTTGATTTTAACATTTCACCGTTATTTACCATCTTAGCTTTAGGGTTATTATTAATCCTACACCATTATTATAAAGAAAACATAACATGACCATTTGTACAGAAGGTTCCAACAAATAATTGTTCTTTGGGTAAATATAAGACAAAAGTGTCAATAAACATGGTTTTACATTCATCCGACATTTTGTGTTTTTACAACAAAAAAAACCTAATATCTTTCGGTAGAGAAGATATTGAATTCAAATTTGGTGTACGTATTTGGTAGGCTACATACATTTTTACCACGGTACAAAAAAATCAGAACAATGTCTTGTACATTTTCAAAATGGCGTCTGTTAACAATTTTAGAAATATTTTACAGTAAACGTTTTAAACTTTCGCCATTTTAAAAATATACAACACTGTGTTCTGAATTTTTGTACGCTGGTGAAAAAACAAAATGGCTTATACATGTAAAACAAGCAAATGGCTTTTCGGACATATCTTTATTGCGTTTATATACGTTTTTATTTTTGTGATGTAGTTAATGTTTCTAATGCTTTCCTTAATAACTTATAGTATATCTAACATTATTAAATAGCCTTAGGCCTACAATCAATAACAGTAATAATTTTATCCATTTTTAGCGAATTTCCATAGGAAAAATGTGTTATTGCAGTGGCCCTTATGGTAAGACCCAAGGTCGGGAATAGTAAATGAGCACGGAACACCTGGTGCTACAGAGCACTGAAATTAAGTATAGAGTTGCTGTGGCAAACATAACACAAACAAATGCCCCTTTTTCAAATAAAATTATATACACCTTTTACATCAACAAGTAATATTACTAACTAGGGGAGACCCCTGCGTGCTCCGCACGCCAACCCCCGATGGAACCTTCTAAAAACATATGTTATGTTTTATTTATAATAAAGGTGTAGGATTAATAATAACCTCAAAACTCAGATGGTAAATAATGTTAAATGTTCAAATCAAATTATTTCGTATATTTTATAACAACAGTTATAATAAAGGTTAAATGAACCAGTAAGGCTCAGGTGTACATTTAATCAAAAAATCTAACCAAAAAGGTTACTCACTATCAATTACCGTATATTATCAATAAATAGGTCTGCAAGTATATGTCTTATTTATTTTTAATTTTGATGTAACATAGTTTTTTCTTATTTTACAATGCCTTAACGCAAGTTTTTATTGGTTTGTGTGTGTTGAAACATGTGTTGGTTCAGTATTGGCCTAACTTAAAATATTATTCTGTACTAAAAGCTGGACATCCGGATGAACTGTTTTACCTGTTATTTTATTCAATTGGTAGCTATGGCCTAACCTAAAATTATGTTTAATTTATTTACCTGCCTTAACGGCAACATATGATTTATGTTTTTGTGCACATCTTTGAATGATATAAGTTTCATCTTTCAACTGTCGCTTTTTAGTGTTTCATAATAATGCTTATTTATTGGTATACAGCTATTAGACGCTACTCCTGTTTTCAATATTTCTTCTTTGAACTCGAGCATTTTCTATTCTTTGAACAAAACTACCAACGAATTTAATCTGACTTTATCTGTTTAACATTAAGAAGGTTCCTGTAACCTCCTAAATACTATAAAAATCATTATTTACTTCCACAAAAGCAGCTGGATTAGTTTGTTTCTTATTATAAACAGCTGTTTTGTATAGAAATGGTATTAAATTCGTTCCATGTTAATCTTGCGGGGAAAACCCGACCTTTGAGATTAGCTCACGCCATTAAGGATAAGAATTGTTGACATCTAAAACCTTTTTGCAAAACTTCGAAATGAGACGAATTTTTTGACAACTCAAACATTAAATTTGGTCCAGAAATAAGGGAGGAGTTGTGTTCACAAAAAACTGCTTCACGTATTATATATAAGGATTTTAAACAATAGAATACAGTTGATGCATAATTATTACACGCATACATACACATTACTCCAGAAAACCAGATTTGAAACACATAAAACGAATACATTCACACACACACACAACTGCATGAAAAAAAACTGCAAAACTCCTTAAAAAAATAATAATTTAGCTTACACGAAGAAACTACAATCGCTATGCAATCGGAAGTTCGTCGACTCCAAGTCGGGAAAAAAAAATACCGGCAGACAAATCGCATCTGGATTAAAAATACCGTCTTTTGGCCCGTCTGCGGTCCTTCCGCCATTTGTTGTGGTTTATTCTGGGACCTTCTTTCGTAAAAAAATCCGGTGTACATGATTTCATGGTCAATGGCAACGCGAACCTGTTTTTAAATCGACCGACATTAAAGAGTTTAAGGTTACCACGGGATCGAAGAAAACTAAATGATCCAGTCCAATTGACAAAAACGGTTGTATTAATTACGGCGGTTCCGTTTTTTAGCGAATTTCCATAGGAAAGAGTGAGTCGGGAGAAGTTCCATTTACTACGGTTTAGTGTTGTAAATGAGCACCGATCATATTCACCAAAACACGTCTTGGGATGTCATTAAAAATTATACGTATGTATGTGTTCGCACTCTAGCCGCCGCATTTAAGTCCGATTTGGTCCAAATTTGGTGCACATTTTGTTTGTCTACGTAGCTCGGACGAGTTCGTTAGCCAAAAAATTCCAACAACCGGAAGCACGTTTTTGACTGGAAGTAACTATTATTTTGAAATTTTTCCTACGAGAATGAAACTTTTTCATAATTTTGTCTACAAAAATAAATGTAGGATATTATTCCGCACATTTTGTTTTTTTACGCGACCTTATAGCTCGCTTGGTTCCCCAAAAATCGATCAAAACGTAAAATACCATAAAAGTACCCGGTTCAAAGCCATGTGGTGGATTTTACCTTGGGGGCATCTTCTGATCCGAGAACGACGGCCGAGTTTGTACGCTGAGAGCGAAGCGAAGCTCATAATCTGAGGCCGCAAGGTCAAGTTGCAAACTCACAAAGCGCGAGTGGTGGAACGGAGGAGCGCTAGAGTCGAAACTGGAGGCTTAGGCCTATGTGCAAACAAATACTGCTAATATATTTCGTACACAGAAACAGCTATTCAGCGCCGTCGTGAGTAGACTAATTTCCCAAATTGTTGGTTGAATCCCTAAAACATAGGCCTATAACCTTAATTTTGGAAATTTGCTCAACTCACGTCAGCGGTTCAGCTGCGTGGTCGAATTATCTTGTATGTTTTATGTGTTGAAAATTGCAAGTTTTATAATTCCCCCCATCCACCGCTTTCGCCGCCATCTCGGAAAAACCAAAAAATTTTACGACTTGCTTTTTCCAAAATACCTCCAATTATTTTATCCAAAAATCAAATAGTTTTTTTTTTTACTAGAGGGTAAATTGTCTACAATTTGACACCAAAAACAAAATTTGTAGATCTAATACTTCCCTCGACATAGGTCTATTTGAATTTGGAGAATGTTTCTCAAAAATATAAATAAACGGTACCAGATAACTGCCACATACTTTCTCCCAGTTGAAACTTTATACCTTTCCAAGAGTAGCATAGGAGGTGGTTATTTAGAATTACAAAAGTAGGAAAATGTTACCATGGAAAATATTAGATGCATGTAACACACATCCATATTATATTATTATTATTTAAACTATTCGATCGATTTCGAACAAATTTGCACCAAACATGTCAATTAGACCTGTATAGATGCACGAAAAAAGGTTTTGAAAATTTCTGAAAAACAACACCCTTTTTGGCCAAAACCCCCAAAAATCAGTTATTATTAATATTACCTTAACGAGAATTTTTAGAAAGATGCGGTTTTTGCATATGGTGGGGTACATTAAGGGCTACAAATAAGCCAAATTTTATCAAAATCGTTAGAGCCGTTTTTGAGAAATTTTGATTTTTCTCGTTTTTTGGCCATTTTTGGGGGGTAAAACCATTAAAAATCAAAAATTTGGAAAAATGAAAAAACGCCTGAAGATATTCCAGAACTATACCTACATACCAAATTTCATCAAAATCGGACCGTTGGTATGGTGTCCAGCTCTGTACACATCCTAATAGACATACAGACAGACATCACCAAAAAAAACACTTTTTTGGGTTCAGGGAGCACCAAAACAAATAATTCCACTAAAAAATTTGTTGGTTCAGGGAGCACCAACACAGATACCGTAATTCCACTAAACAATTTTTTGGGGTTCAGGGAGCACCAAACAAATACTTCCACTAAAAAATCCAATTCGAAAATTTGGACGAAAACAATGTTTACTTTTTCCATATACTAGTATAAGGGGGAGAAAGTAAAAAGCAGCCGTGGGACTGCCGTCAGAAGTGAAAACTGTCATGAATATAGACAATCTTGTTTATGTAATTTTGAATGTGACAAGATAAAAATAAAACAACTTACAAAATGAGGAAG
Organism: Philaenus spumarius; assembly: GCA_018207615.1. Lineage (NCBI taxonomy): Eukaryota > Metazoa > Arthropoda > Insecta > Hemiptera > Aphrophoridae > Philaenus > Philaenus spumarius. The sequence goes on along the minus strand of JAGFPH010006507.1, from coordinate 5,447 downwards.
CGTAATGTCCATTTCAGATATATTACCAAGTAAAATATTTTAACACAATTTATAAAATGAGGAAGCACAATGCCAATTTCAAAGCTATTACCAAGTAAGCTATTTTAACACAATTTATAAAATTAGGAAGCACAATGCCAATTTCAAAGCTATTACCAAGTAAACTATTTTAACACAATTTATAAAATGAGGAAGCACAATGTCCATTTCAGAGATATTAAAAAGTGAACTATTTTAACACAATTTATAAAATGAGGAAGCTCAATGTCCATTTCAAAGCTATTACCAAGTAAGCTATTTTAACACAATTTATCAAATGAGGAAGCACAATGTCAATTTTAAAGCTATTACCAAGTAAACTATTTTAACACAATTTATGAAATGAGGAAGCACAATGCCAATTTCAAAGCTATTACCAAGTAAGCTATTTTAACACAATTTATAAAATGAGGAAGCACAATGCCAATTTCAAAGCTATTACCAAGTAAACTATTTTAACACAATTTATAAAATGAGGAAGCACAATGTCCATTTCAGAGGTATTAAAAAGTGAACTATTTTAACACAATTTATAAAATGAGGAAGCATAATGCCAATTTCAAAGCTATTACCAAGTAAACTATTTTAACACAATTTATGAAATGAGGAAGCACAATGTACATTTCAGAGGTATTGCCAAGTGAACTATTTTAACACAATTTATGAAATGAGGAAGCACAATGTCCATTTCAAAGCAATTACCCAGTAAAACTATTTTAACACAATTTATAAAATGAGGAAGCACAATGTCCATTTCAGAGGTATTACCAAGTAAACTATTTTAACACAATTTATGAAATGAGGAAGCACAATGTCCATTACATGAGGTTTTACCAAGTAAACTATTTTAACACAATTTATGAATTGAGGAAGCACAATGTCCATTTCAGAGGTATACCAAATAAACTATTTTAACACAATTTATAAAATGAGGAAGCACAATGTTCATTTTAAAGCTATTACCAAGTAAACTATTTTAACACAATTATTGTATTGAGGAAGCACAATGTCCATTTCTAAGCTATTACCAAGTAAACTATTTTAACACAATTTATAAAATGAGGATGCACAATGTCCATTTCAAAGCTATTACCAAGTAAACTACTTTAACACATTTATAAAATGAGGAAGCACAATGTCCGTTTCAAACTAATTACCAAGTAAACAATTTTAAAACAATTTTTAATGAGGAATAAAATTACAATGTCCATTTCAAAGCGATTACCAAGTAAATTATTTTAACACAATTTATGAAATGAGGAAGCACATTGTCCATTTCAGAGGCTATATACACATGTGTACTAAATATAGTAGAGCGTGACGGTAAAATCCGATTCACCGAAAGCAAAATTGTTCTGTGCTCCTATAGAAAGAAGTTTTCACTTCAAAAACAGTTAACAAATTTCCCTTTTGAGGATAAATCAGTGCTCCCTAAACAATGTATCCGTCGTAGTATTCGTCGCACGGCTTCCTCGATATGATGTGTTTTCTATTTCAGAACGCTTACTCACAGATTGATTAATCGAGCACAGATATGCTAGATTATTTAGTGGGTAAGGTCGTGGCGAAATATTCGCCTCGGGCTCGTATCTGTTCAACGACCGTTGCCCGCCACAAACACACTCGCGCACACTTTATTAGCATTCGAGGCATTGTACTAAAAACTGAACCTTTGTAGTTTGGGCTTACCTTAATCAGCTGTGAATCCGACCTGTCCGCCCAGCGCTTTTTCATCAAAACCGGCGCAACAGCTTCAGTTTCTACAAGAGCCAGTTGATAGTAATTACTGCTGTTGTAAATTAAATGTTCTCTCGTGTGAAGGTACAGTAGGGATTATTCTCCAGACTATCTAGGAATAAACGGTATCAGTTAACTGACACAAACTTTCTCCCAACTTACTGTAGTCAAAATAATATTGTTTTTAATCATTTTATTTACTACTTTTTAGAACAAAACAAAAAAATAATATTCTACCTACGTCAATCGTATAAAAAAGTCATTGTCCCAGGCGGGATTCGATCGCGCGACCTTTGAATTACTGGCCGTCTTCTCTACCGTTGTGCTATCCCTTGCGGCCGTTGCCGTGATGCTAGATTGACAACATAAACTTGTTTATTTTTTAACATTTCCCCATAATTATGAAACGCCGAAGTTTTGATAAAAGCGGATGGTGTCATTTTGTTTGGCATCTTAAGCACTATAAATACTGAAAATTTGATCAAAATCGTTAGAGCCGTTTTTGAGAAATTTGCATTTTTGTCGTTTTTTATTGGTTTTTAGGGGTAAATTACCCTTAAAAATTAAAAATTACAAAAAATGAAAAAAACGCCTGGAGATATTAGGGTTTTGTACCTACATACCAAATTTCATGAAAATCGGACCAATAGTGTCCCCTCTGGTCGTGTATACATACTGACACACTGACAGACAGACACCACGTTAAAAACACTTTTTTGGGTTCAGGGAGCACCAAAACAAAAAATTCCACTAAAAATATTTTTGGGTTCAGGGAGCACCAACACAGATAATTGCACTAAACAATTTTTTGGGGTTCTGGGAGCACCAAAACAGATAATTCAACTGAAAATTCAAATTCGAACGTTTTTACGAAAACAATACTTTCTCCATATACTACGTATAGGGTGGAGAAAGTAAAAATTATAATTTTCTTGGTAGAAATGAAAAAATGTGATGGTATTTAAATGACTTGATAAGCGTACTCCAGCTATTAAAAGGCGTTTGCCTCATTAAAAAATAAACTTTATTATTGTTGAAAGTTAATCACAATAAACTTAATTAATTATCGAATGTCGTACGAACAGCAAAACATTAAACTTTTTACATAATTGATCGACCGAAGCGAAGTCTCCGTTTTAGCTCGACCGTTCGGCATTTCGTCTGTGTGTCTGTCTGTCTGTCTCACGATTACGGCCAAACGCCTTGACCGATTTTGATGATTTTTTGCATGAATGTTCCTTATTCCTAGGCCGAACAATGTATATGTGTTTTTTTTCCATTTTTCATTTTTAACCCCTTAAATAAAATAAATACGGCGGCCGGACCGTTTCTCTCAGTGTAAGCTTTTTTCCAAAGCCAGTTTGTGGCTTAACCGTAAGTCGAATTTAAAAACTAATAACATTTTACGGGTAGCAAATTTGATTTTCAACAAAATTGTATTCTTGATTTTTTCCGTAGCCTATCTCTAACGGTAAGCTCACAAAATGGCCGTAAACTTAAAATTTGTTAAAAATCGTCCAAGTTTTTGTACGTTTATTCTAAACCAATTCATATTATATGCCAGTAAAAAATGATTGAAGTAAAATTAACAAAGTTGTTAGCTCAAGAAACAAGCATGTTCAGTAACGTAAGGAGAAAGTTCAACTTTAGGCCGCCATAAAATGTAGTAAACATTTTTTGTAATTTTTTTCATAAATGTAAAAAAGTTTCGTAATTTAGTTCTAAATAGAAATGTATAAAAATATTTCTCAATTTCAAATTTCTTATTTTGAAAACACCAGTTTTTATGTTCCTACTGCAAGACTGCTAACAAAACTAAGCCAATTTTGATTAGTAATATAGGAATATATCCTTTGCCCAAAAATGACATATTATTATAAGAAAGTGTAGAGGATAAATCAATGAATTGAACTGTATACTTGTAAATTATTATTTCGTAAAAGTATTTCACTTAGCTATACTTGAATTACAAAATGATATGAAGCAAATGAAACCGCGCGGCGATAAAGGACATACAAAAAATTACCGTTGGACAGCGTGGGTATATTTTATAATACAAGTAGTGCATTTTCAATAACAGTGCATTGCGTGCTTCGCACGCCAACCTGAATATTGGGAGTATTTTCAATACACAATGCATTGCGTGCTTCGCACGCCAACCTCAGCATTGGGAGTATTTTCAATACACAGTGCATTGCAGCTCATGCTTGAACTCTTGTAAAATATAAAATAAGTACATGTAAAATCAAACGGCACATAACATTTAAAACATATTTTAGTGCTAATCTCTTTAAAGAAAAATACCTGACTATAATTAATAATATACATATTTACCTTTCCCTGGGGCAGCGGCCTCCCTCTGCCCATATCATGGGCGCCCATGATATCTTACCTTTGATCTCGCGTGAAAGAAAAATACCGGCCTACCAGAGAAGATGGATACGGTATAACAACGAGCCTAATGTAGGGCGAGATCTAGTGAAAGTATGATGAAAAGATGGTTACACCGTAAATAGAAGTCGAAGATTAGATGATTGAGAGAACATGATAAATTAATCTAAGGAAGTCGATGACGCGGTGAAGAAGCATAACGACTGTCAGGCAGGGTGATTCAGATGTTGAGGACATGTGTTTAAGGGTCTGCTCCAGTAAACGAGAAAGCAACCGGAAACGTAAGCGCTTCTCTCTATAACCGTATCTAAACAGTGCAATTTCTTGCAGCTGAGCGCTTTGACATTGCCTCATCTCAAACCATTTTATGAATCCATCTTTTGTAATTGAGTGCTGGGAAAAAAACTGAATATTCTTTATACAATTTCGGCTCCGGCTTGCAAATTACTTTTCATAATTAATTATGTATTGTGTTAGGAAAAAAATTCAAACTTTGTACTTACAAAATGTCAATTATGTAACAAAAGAAAAGCATTTAAAAAAATCTAAAATGCAAAAAGGATTCGTATTGTAATTGTGCTTAAAATGAGACCTTGCAAACAATTTTATGGTAAAAAATAAACGAAATAAATGGTTTGAAATTTACCATTGCTCTTATGGGATAAAATCCAAGATGGCCGCCACTCAGACCCTTAACCCTTTGAAGCACGTTTAAAGAAAAATATATATTTTAATACTTTTATGATATTTTCTAATTCAAAGCACTATTTTAATCAACATAAATTTTTTGCAAATTTTTCGCTTGATAAAATATATTATTTTTCAAGGTGGTATCACCGTAAAACCACTATGCATGTTCGGTCTTAGCCAAAAATGGAATTAAAAAAAACACATTCTTTAATAATTTTTTATTTTGTATTATATTTAAACAATTTACACACTTTTGGTATTGATTAAAATTTCTGTTTAGTCCTTTTGATGATAGGTTCGGAAACAATTTGTTTGTTCACTGAGACAGAGGGCTACACCACATGTTTCACATGCCCACTTTGATCTGTGCACGTCTTCCTTTGTTGAGCATTGAGCACATCGTCTTGATGTTACTCTTACTGGCATGTGCGAGTTTTCTGTAAATCGTAGTTCTAGTGCAACTTTCGGTTTGAAATTATTTATTGGTACAAATGAGCTTTTCTTTCCTCTTGCTTCTCCGCGAGGTACTCCAACAAGAGATCTTGAAATGCTTCGTCTGAAGTCTTTCAATGTGAGCGGTTTTCCTTCTG
>JAGFPH010006506.1:67718-78135 GCA_018207615.1 Philaenus spumarius | reverse complement strand
GGGGGGGGGGGGGGGGGGGGGGGGGGGCACACTTAAATTGAAATCAAATACAGGAAAATGGACTGGACATGTAGCAAGAATGGAAGATCACAGTTGGGCGAAATTAACAACAGAATGGATTCCCAAGGACAAACAATGGAAGAAGGAAAGACCGGCAATACGATGGAGAGATGAATTAATGGAGAAAGTAGCCGACCAATGGAGCACGCAAGCAAGGAATGGAGCAAAGCTGTAGTCCGGAGTTATAAAAAGACTATATAGATTTTAATACTGTGAAAAAGAGTAGGGTTATATCATTCCCTTCCTTTGTCTTTTTGTTTTGAAAGATATGTACATATGGTTCAACTCAGTTACCTCGGAAAGGAGAGGCTTTTGTTCTTGTAGCTCAAAAGACAATCCAATTATTGGCAAAAAAACTCAAAACATAATTTCTCTATAACAATTCAGAAACAACAACAATAGTACCTACAGAAAGAAATTATTTCTTGAGTTTTTAGCCGATAACTCTGTTTTCTTTAGAGCTACGGACGGCTGAATTTTGTTTGTTATTAAAAAAATAACTTTTTTTTTGTTTTCTAAATGTTTGGGGATAGAAATAACCAATTGGTAAAATTTCACAATTAATTGGGAAATTTTACCAATTGGTTATTTCTATCCCTATTATGGAGTTTCACCAAGTACCAACTGTTTTTACTTTAAATTCTAAATGTTTTGTAAAGTTAGCAGTTCTAGAGATGTTTGGCATTACAAATTTTAAATGACCACCATTTTTAAAGCACACAAAAGAACGTTCTGGGTTTTTGTACAAGCGTAAAAGGATACGTAACAAATTTAATAATGCATGCTTAATTTGAGCTCAATATCTTTTCTGTTTCCGATGGTATCAACCCTCGCCAGGAGTGAAACAATATTTCTAAGTTGACCGTAGCTCTCCAAGTGGCAGAACTGTACACTACTAGCATTGAGTTTGCTAGTTTTTCATTCTTCCGCTAGCAAATATAGAGCAGCATCATAAAGGCGGAAAATAGAGGCATACAGACGTAACCCTGACTGTAAAGGTGTTCCATAGTCGACCCTCTGAAGTGTCTTTGCCCTCTCCCCCCCCCCCCCTTTTACCCCCTCCAGACCTAGAACCGCCACTGGTAAGTTACCACAAACTTGAATTTATTGACCGAGCGTAAGCAAGGTCTCAGTTTTATCTCGACCGTTCGGCATTTCGTCTGTGTGTCTATATATGTCTGTGTGTCTGTGTGTCTGTCTCACGATTACGGCCAAACGCCTTGACCGATTTTGATGATTTTTTGCATGAATGTTCCTTATTCCCAGGCCGAGCCATGTATATATACGGTTTCTTTCCATTTTTCATTCTTAACCCCTTAAATAAAATAAAAATGGCGGCCGGACCGTTTCTCTCAGTGTAAGCTTTTTTCCAAAGCCAGTTTGTGGCTTAACCGTAAGTCGAATTTAAAAACTAATAACATTTTGCTAAAAGAAAATTAAATTTTAAACAAAATTGTATTCTTGATTTTTTTCCTTATCTCTAACGGTAAGCTCACAAAATGGCCGTAAACTTGGAATTTGTTAAAAATCGTCCAAGTTTTTGTATTTCAACCATGTTTTTTACGTTTATTCTAAACCAATTCAAAAGTGTTCCATAGCTTTTTTGTAGATAAAGGTTTAAAGAATTCATATATGCCAGTAAAAAAAAATATTGACGTAAAATTAAGAAAGTTATTAGCTCAAGAAACAATCACGTTCAGTAACGAAAGGAAAATGTTTAACTTTAGGCCTACATAAAAAGTAGTAAAAATTATTGTAATTTTTTTCATAAATGTAAAAAAGTTTCGTAATTTAGTTCTAAATAGAATTGTATAAAAATATTTATCAATTTCAAATTTCTTATTTTGAAAACACCAGTTTTTATGTTCCTACTGCAAGACTGCTAACAAAACTAGGCCTGTTTTGGATAGTAATTTAGGAATATATCATTTGCCCAAAAATGACATATTATTATAAGAAATTGTAGAGGATAAATCAAAGAATTGAACTGTATACCTGTAAATTATCATTGTAAATTTCATAAAAGTATTTGACTTAGCTTTACTTGAATTACAAAATGAGATGAAACAAATGAAACCTCGCGGCGATAAAGGACATACAAAAAATGACCGTAGGACACCGTGGGAAGTGTTGGTACATGGGTTCAGATCACTATCACGACGTTTTAACATCGTTTGTTTTCATTATTTCTAAATTGGAATACGATATGGAACTTAAGTTAACTTGTGATACATTGTTAAGTTTGAGTTATTTAAGTATGTAAATATTTAATTGTATGTTGTCCCTCTATAACGTGATATTTTTAGCTATCTTACGCATTATTAACCTAAATAAAACACAATGCCTCTAAAAGAAAATCTTAAGCAGTAAAAGCTCAAGAAAAGAAATAAAAACGAGAACTAGAAATCCCGGAATCGCGGGAATTGTAAATAATGTTTCACTGGCTAAACCTTGTGCTTACTTCTTTACTGGCACACTATTTTTAACCTAAGCCCAAAACCACATTTGTTATTTCAACGAGCGAGGTCTACTGTTCACAGAACTACTAGTTAAAATGTTTATCAAGAAAAAAAATAGAAGAAAAACGTATACATCAACTTTTTTCTCTTTCAAATCTTAACAGGAAAACAATAATTTCTCTCTAAAGGAGTTTAATGAAAGCGCCGATTCATATGATCCGTCAATTTTCAAATGATCACAGTGAGATAAAGCGAACTAATTGCTTCGATCATTGCGGGGGGGGGGGGCATAGCCTCGCTCGCACACCTGTGTTTCTGCTCTGATTCCTTGATTTCCCCCTAGCGCAACAATTGCAGACGAACTTTCATTCCACGACCGACTAAATAGAAACTTCGTGAACAATCAATCTGCATGGTTTAAAGGCAAATTGCTCGCCTTGCCTCGTATAGCTGCTGTCTGGTGACGGATTTTGCAACTATCCTCCGACTCTCCTACTCGATATAGTTATGCATGAGGTATCGTCTTGCGAAATCGAATTCAGACTTTCGAATCGCCTACTTCGCTTCAGTACATATTTACGCCTGTCGCGTATTTTATTGGCCCATTTATTATAGAACACTTAAAAACATATTTTCAGCTGCATTTAACTGTAAGACTTTAATTCGAACACCTGGTACATAACTGTGAGTTTCGAATAGTTTGTGCGAAAAATAAAAACAAACGAAACCACTTGTTCCACCTTCCAAGACGAAAACTTGGGGTTTTCACTCCAACATCCCAAACAACATATACAATTTTCACAACTACCTAATTTAAGGGTCTGCTGTAGTGGCGGTCATCTTGGATTTTTATCCCATAAGAGCAATGTTAAATTTCAAACCATTTATTTCGTTGACTTTTTATCATAAAATTGTTTGCAAGTTCTCATTTTAAGCACAGTCACAATACGCATCCGTCTTGCAATTTACATTTTTTTAAATGCTTTTGATTTGTTATGTAATTGACATTTTGTAAGTACAAAGTTTGAAGTTTTTTTCTAACACAATAAAAAAATTAATAATGAAAAATAATTTGCAAGCCGGATCCCAAATTTTATAAAGAATATTCATTTTTTTTTTCAACACCCAATTACAAAAGATAGACTTATAAAATGGTTTGAAATGAGGCAATGGTCAAAGCGTTCAGCTGCAAGAAATTGCACTGTTTAGATAGGGATACAGTGAGAAGCGGTTGCGTTTCCGGTTGCTTTTTCGTTTACTGGAGCAGACCCTTAATGTAAGGTCGGACCCCTCTACTGACTGTCTAATAATTTTATTAAAAAGATCGAGTAGGCCTATATCTAAAGATTTTATACAACTGTGAACTACAAGTTTATCTTTAATTCCAGTACTTAATAGTATATGTAATGTTAAAGATTTATCTAATTCACCCCCATAACCTACTTTTCATCAATATACTGAAGTACTAGAGTTTTCTACGTTGATGTTGGTAACACTGATGCATTATGCCTCTAACATTGTTGCAAGGTTACACAGCATTCCTGGCTGCAGCGCGGCATAGGCTGTAAGCGCCATGCGCCAGTTCTAATCACTTTATATAATATGACGCAGAGTGTTCGACCTTGGGGGAATTCCAAGCCGTATAAACAATAAATACATTAAACCGTACTACCTGTTATAAATCGTATTCCTTATGAAATTAATTAAAATGTTGCTGAATTAGATAATCTATTTTACAAGGATTTTATTCAAAAGCAATGAGGCGTAATGATAGTCTATATACAGGATGTCACAAAAAACCTTAGCGTATTCAGGATCGGATTACATGCATTCTAATAGATGAAATATGTTCAGTAACGTGTTTCGAATTCGGCTTAGTTTAGTCTCAATCAGCCATTTTGTTTTAAACTGACAGTAACTCCAAAAATAGATAAGATATTGATTTCAAATTTGATATAATCATTTTGTAAGTTACGATTTACAAGTGTACCAAACACCAATAATTTAGATAAAATAAAACCTGAACACAAAATCTCACAATAAATACTTTTACTAACCTCAAACGCGTTTCAACGACAATGTCGCCATCCTCAGTGATGCACGGGCTACAGTAACCATACTATAACTGTACCAACTATACCAAACACTTATAGTTTGGTTACTGTAGCCCGTGCATCACTGAGGATGGCGACATTGTCGTTGAAACGCGTTTGAGGTTAGTAAACGTATTTATTGTGAGATTTTGTGTTCAGGTTTTATTTTATCTAAGTTACTTTCTCACAAGTCAAGCTCATTAGTTATTTACCAATAAATTATGTTTATAAATTCCAAAATGGCGGCCGTTACAAATAAATTTTTAACGTGGAATATCTTGAAACCCGCTAACTTTACAAAAATTGTACAGAAGACAAAATATAAAATTTTATAACGACAGACAAAATGGTTTTTTTCTGTCCTTTCTATTAGGACAACCGAAAATCGAAAAAAAAAAACTGAAAAAATGTCTTGGTAATTGCCTACAACATCTAAAATTAGGCTAAAACCGACATTTATTGAATTTTTATAGTTTTAATAAATAACATAAAATCGGTTGCCTTGAATGTTGGTTTTAGCCTAAATTTAAATGTTGTGGACAATTACCAAGAAATTATGTTTTCTGTTTTTGAAGTGTAAACTTCTATAGACACACCTCGGCGCTATGAATCGGATTTTACCGTCACGCATTTTCTCATGTATTTTATGAAACGTTTTGGTAATGAACATTGTGCTTCCTCATTTCGTAATTTGTGCTAAAATAAAAAACAGTTGATTTACAGTTCTCCCGCGTGGTCTTAAGCACACAATTTATATTTTTGTCAATAACTCGGTCCTACTTTGACCCTCAGAAACGACAAACGACCATTTTGTCTGTCGTTAAAAAGACAAATATTTTGTCTCTTGTAAATTTTTTGTTGCGTTAACGGTTTTCAAGATATTCCACTTTTAAAATTTGTAACTGCCGCCATTTTGAAAATTATTAAAATACATGCTTGGTGTTTGATAAATTAGTAAACTGTAACATACACAATGCATATACCAAATTTGAACTCAGTATCTTATCTATTTCTGGTGTTACAGTGAGTTAAAAAAATCAAAACGGCTGACTGCGACCAATCTATTCAAATTCGAAAAATGGGACTAAAATTGTTTTATTTATTTCAATGTATACAATTCGATCCTGCGTAGCTCGCTAAAGTGTAATGTGACACTCTGTATATATAATTAATGAAGTACCACTAACAGCTTAATTTAATTTAGGTTCTGCTACTCTCCGAATTGTATACATTCGTGACGAGAATAATTTTAAATAGTTCTAATAAAGTGAAAAAAATTCTAATTCTTCGAGGGTACCTTACCTTCAGCTTTTCTGAAAGTTTCACCAACACTATAGGAGTAACAATAACACAACAACACGTTATATAGGCCTACTGAAAATACCGAACCAAACATTAACGAATTAACAAAGACTCCATAACGCCAATAAATTAATCATGGGTGATGGAAACCAATTCAAAGTAGCTTCCAAACAAAGTACTAACTTGCCGTATTAACGACTAGCACACATGCTGATGAAGGAAATCACCAAGAAGCGGAGGCTCCGAACCCAGTGGCAGTTCACTACCTCCCCGGCAACGAAGAACCTCTTCAACCGGCAGAACGATCGAGTTAAAATGTGTACAATGATTTCAGACCAGAGACATGGGATTCATGTTTGCACACTCTGGATTTGCCGGACGGTAATGCTTGGAAGGTAGCCAAGATACTCCGTTGTGAAAAGACACGAAGCAGCGAGACCTAGCCTCACTGTTCTGGATTAGGCCGAATAGTTTGCTGACACTATTGAGAATCAATCCAATAGAACCACGATGTTTGCGTTGAAGATCATGCAGACATGATCGAGGAGTTCGTGAACGACTACTTTGGAAAACAGCTGAAGGTGGAAGACGCCATTGTTGCCTTCACACTCAAGGAGGCTCAGGCCGCGGACTTGGTGGACAAGCTGAAGAAGGCCTCTGGCCTGGATCGGATTGGTGAAACGGCCCTGAGTGCTGCACCCCATTTTGTTGGTGGAGGTCCTACTAACGTTGTTCAATTCTGTCCTCAGGTTGCAGCACTTTCAAAAACAGTGGAAGACAACGAAGATCATCCTCATACCGAAGGAAAGGGATATCGCTTGATATCTCTGCTGCCAACGATCTCCAAGATCTTTGAACGCCTATTTCTGTCTAGGTTGCAGCTCTATCTGGACGACTTATCAGACCCGAGCAGTTCGGCTTTCGACGAGTCATGAATCAGCTGGTTGATAACCGTAACAAGTACTTGTCATCTGTTGCAGTGTTGATGGACGTCAGTACGGCGTTTGACAAGGTATGGCACGAACAACGTCCTTCTAATGTGGCGTACTTTTAAGATGAAAGGTAAAATGAAAACGTAAAATGAAAAAGTGTAGATCTTTTTACTGCAGAAATGTCCTCGGCTCGTTGTTGTGATATATCCTTAATGGTTTAGCCAGCGTGAACGATAAACACTGTCAGACGTTTTACTTACTAAAACAGACGTTTTAGTCAAATTATTAATACTTGTTATCACTATTGTATAATTAAAATGGTCACTGCAAGAAATTAATATTATATAGACATTGTGCTTATACAGATGTTTTTTTTAGATTTTTTTTTATATACTTCTCTTTAGCGGACTGTTAAAATCCAAGCACCGGATTGTTCACAAAATGTTTTCTTTTTTCCAAACACTACTCAGTTTGAACGAAACAATAATTCCTGGCAGCAATTCTTAGCACACAAGTTTCATCGAATTTGAGTGAGGTGTTTTTCAGTTAAGTCTTTTTGAACTATTACACAAACATCAACACCAAAACTGCAGGAGTTCCACAACGGTTGCCAATAACAGCTGAGAGCCATACAAAATATACGGGGTGTCCCACGAAGAGGTTTGATCGTTTGATTTTGTTGGCTTGTCCGTTAATGCATCGAACTTTTTGAAACTTTACACACCCCACAATACAGGCTTTAAAAATATTCTGTGAACACTTGCAGAAACCAAATGGTGGAATAATGAGAAATGTATTAATTTTCCCCCTCTGTAAATACTGGTTTTGTAACAAAAATTAAATTACTGTAGATTTTGTAATTGTTACATTCTAATGATCTAATGCATTTTGATTGGAAAACTTTCATATAACACGATGGAAAACTTAAAACCAAAGTCTAAAATTACGCAAACTGTAATCCATCCACGGCGGCACACTGGTAACAGCGCTCAACAAATGATTCGTACGCTTTTAAAAAGAAATCCTGGGGTGTTCGTAGAAGTTCGTCTTCAATTGCGTGTATCAAATCATCATCATTGTTGAAGCTGTGGGAATAAACCTGTTCCTTCAGGTAACCAAATAAAAAGAAGTCGCACGGTTAAATTTGAGGATCGTGGTGGCCAATCCAAAACATTATTTTCACGACCAATCCAACGCCCGGTTGCCATTTAGTAAGTCCTTGACAGGATTTACGAAAAGAAGCACCAACTTGTTGGAATATTGCTTGGTTCATTTATGGAACACACATTAGATAACACCCCATTTACACTCACAGCCGTTAAAACAGTAATGCCTTTTGATTTGAGTAGTCTCTTCAAGGATATGGGGATTGTTGGTGTTGTAATAATTACAATTATGCCTATTCACTACACCATTGCGGTAGAAAATGGACTCGTCTGAGAAAGCAATTCGAGCATGCCAATCAGGATCTAACTCATGATATTCAATGATACGGGAACAAAATTCCACTCTTCTATGCGGACGATCCTCAAGTAAATTAAGGACTAGGTGACTTTTGAAAAATTTAGTATTATTTTTCTTAATAATTCTTTGGCCAGAAATTATTTTTGGAGAGGGAAAATTAATAAATTAATAAAGTGTTGTACTGCTAAAAGTTTAACAGAACATTTTTAAAGCCTCAATTGTGGGCTGTGTAAAGCTTCAAAAAGATCGATGCATTAATGGGCAAGCTATACAAAATCAATCGTTTAAGGGTCTTCTATACCTTGCGGATGTGTTTCGGACGCCGTTTTTCAACCTAAAAAGTTGTAAAACATCATAAATTGTTCATAAAGACTTTGTGCTTTTGTCTTATAACTAATAATTAAAAGAAATCGACGGCAACTCATTTTAATCAACAGTTTAACTGAGTAAAAATCGATTACTTTTAACGCATTTTTTGGGAGTTTTAAGCAATAATTTCCATATTTTAAGCTAACACGTAAAAAATATAAAGCCTTCTTTATAACTTAAATTAGTTTCCCAGATTATTCATTTATAAATAGAATCCGAAACACGTTGTTACGAATGCATGTTTCAACGATTTTGCGGCTTTAGTCAGACCTTTTGTATTGAAATCATACGGCACACTCGGGAGTTTTCTTCAAGGTAAAGAAGTGCCTTAAGGGTCGGCTCTAGCTGTCGGCCATGTTGGCTAACACTCCATAAGACCAATGTTAAATTAAAATAAAAATTTTTCAATCATACGGCACACTCGGGAGTTTTCTTCAAGGTAAAGAAGAGCCTTAAACCTCTTCGTGGGACACCCCGTACATAAATAAACCTAACACATGTTTTCAGGCAATCTATACTGATATTATAAAGAGGTAAAGTTTGTTTTTTGTTTGTTTGTATGTAGAGGGTAATCTTTCGAACTACTGAACCGATTACACAAATAGTTTTACTAATAAAAACCTGCACTATCCCTTTTTTAACAGAGGCTATAATTCATTTCGATAAAAACATTTTTTATTTCAATATTTGTAAATTTAGTCGGAAACAATCCTTAGGTTAGACCTAGACTGATAAATCAACATATGTATTTACATATATTACCATAGCAACCAATTGAATAAAATAACAGCTGTTTGCTGTAATATCAACAACAGCTAATCAGCTGTTAATAGCTGTGTTGTTGTTTGTTGTAACAGTTAATTTCAAACTTTGTACTGTATTTCTTACTTTTAGGTTAGGTTTTTTTTAAAGTGTAGACCTGAGCATTGCTGGTTCTTTTAACCTTTATTATATCTGCTGTTATACGAAATAATTTAATTTGAACATTTAACATTATTTACCATGATTGTGTATAGAAGGTTCCAACGGGGTTGGCGTGCCCGACACGCAGGTGTTTCCCCTAGTATTTAATACAAGTTTAATCGCAATCTAATAAATAGTAGTTTAGTTAAATCTTAATTTAACACGTTTTTATTCTTTATGTATCTTCTGAGAGGTGTAATTTGGGATTTTTAAATCTACAAGTTCTTAAAAACCTATGTAGCCTATATAACTGAAACACGTGTTAGTATTATAGATCCAATATGGCAGACCTGTATAACCGATCGTTAAGAACAATATGTGAGAAGTTCCCAAGCAATAATGCCAACATTTCAACACAAATAATTACACAAGATATACTGCGTCAATGATGACTTTTATTTTTAATTGTTATTAAATTGGTAGGCCTACTAGTTATCTGTGAGTGTTATCTTAATTGTCTATTGCCAGCTTATTAGTGTAGGCATAGGCGAAGGCTGTGAACTGTGAACTGAATTATATTCGTTTACTAAATTAAAATAGGCACCGTAATTCGGCATTTAATTGGCGAAAACACAAGGAAGGACTTCGTATATAATTAGTTCTCCTGATTTTTCACTCTAAGCTGAACAAGGCCATAAAAAATAATTAAAATTAGATAACATGCAACAAAAGTATTAACTAATAATTGAGTAAAATTAAAGTTTTTATTACGATATTTTACTAAAACATAAAAATAATTTTGGGGGGAATGTAGGTAAAAAAATATGATAGGAAT
>JAGFPH010006506.1:57112-67618 GCA_018207615.1 Philaenus spumarius | reverse complement strand
ATTCCAAATTTGAAGTCGATATCTTATCTATTTCCAAAGTTACAGTGCGTTTTTGTAAAAAAACAAAATGGCGGATTACGGCTAAACTAAGCCGAAATCGAAAAAATGTTATTCTACATTTTCGACTTATTTTTGCATGTAGAATCAGGTCCTGTACAGCCCATCACACATTTTTGTAACACCCTGTATAGATGCGTTTGAGTCAGCTGCCAAATAAAACAGCTGATTTGTGCTCGGTCACCTATGTACAAACGAGCCAAATATTAACGAGATTCTTTAGCGAATTTTTCAACTGCGAGCGAAGCGAAGCAGCCATGTGAGGCCGAAGGCCGAGGCGGGGTTGGGACGCGAAGCGTCCAGGGTCAAAGCCCCTAGTATTATAAAATTATGTGTGATAATATTTTGTATGGTGAAGAAGTAAATATTAACTGCTTAACAAATAAACAGGAAATGTGCATTATACATTCGCACGAAAACGATTCAGGAATGTTACTAAAATAAGAACCGACGAACGACGAGTGAATTTCCAAAATTAAGATTTATGTTTTAGGATTTCAACTATTGGGGAATTGGTCTACTAATGAAGGTACTGAATAGCTGCCTACGTGTACAAAATATATTAGTAGAATTTGTTTGCCCGGCTCACGCTCTGCTTCGTTCCGTTTTGCGAACTTGCACCCTCGTATTACGAACTTAACGTATTGAATACGATCCACTAAGGTTTTTAGAGACAACCTGTACATATACAGGGGCTACCCCCGCTCGCTTCGCTCGAAAACCACGGTGGAGACCCATGGTGAAGCAAATGCAAATTACCGCCAAAAAGTATCAACTAGTTTATATATTAAATAAATCGACCACGCAGCTGGACCGCTGACGTGAGTTGAGCAAATTTCCAAAATTAAGTTTATATGCCTATGTTTTAGGGTTTCAACCAACAATTTGGGAAATAGGTCTACTCACGAAGGCGTTGAACAGCTGTCTGTGTGTACGCAATATATTAGTAGAATTTTTTTCCTCCTGGTGGCCTCGCGAGTTTGCATCACTTGGCTTTGAACCGGGTACTTTTATGGTATTTTACGTTTTTGTCGATTTTGGGGGAACCAAGTGAGCTATAAGGTCGCGTAAAAAACCAAAATGCGCAGAATAACATCCTACATTTATATTGTTAGAAAAAACTCTAAAAAATTTCATTCTCGTAGTAAAAATCTCAAAAATAGTTACTTCCGGTCAAAAAACGTACTTCCGGTTGTTGGATTTTTTTGGTTAACGAACTCGTCCGAGCCACATAGACAACCAACACGTGTACCAAATTTGGACCAATTCGGACTTAAAATGCGGCCGCTAGAGTGCGAACACATATATACATATATATATATATATATGAATTTATTTTTACACCCCAAAACGTGTTCTGGGGACCATGATCGGTGCTCATTTGCTACTCTCGACCTTGGGTCTCACCATAAGGACCACTGCAATAGCTCATTTTCCCTATGGAAATTCGCTAATTATAATATCAAAAAACGCCTCAGTTATGACCTAAACAATTTTTGTTATAAGACGCTTGATATTCTGTAAGTCCATGTTACAAACCAACAATGTCGGAGACATCAGACTATACAAAATTTAAAACATTAACGCAATTTTAAAATCTAATAAAAAAAAAAGTGTTAGTCGTAAAGAATAATTAACAGAGTCTAAATTTGCCAATTGGTTGCAAATAAACTTATTTTGGTTCATCGTAGGCCTAACCTAAAATTATGTTAAGATTTTGATCCAAATCAGCCGTTTTATTTACAATATGTAACAACAGATGTTTGAATTGAACTGTAATTCAGTAAACATTTTACTTTCTCACTATGGTATAGAGAAAGTATAGTGTTCGCAAAAAACATCGATGTTGAGATTTGTGTGGAAATATCCGTTTTTAGACCCCCAAAGTTGAAAAAATGGTTTAAAAAAATGTGTGTCTGTATGTATACAAAGCTAGAGAGAGATAGGATCTATTGTAGGAGAGGTGATATTAAAGTATGAGATTTAATAATAAATATTATTATTAGCTAGAGAGAAAACTATTCAATCGATTTCGAACAAATTTGCACCAAAAATGTCAATTAGATGCATGAAAAAAGGTTTTAAAAAGGTAAAAACAACCCTCTTTTTGGCCAAAAATCCCCAAAAATCGGTTATTTCTTTTTTATTAAAAAACGGCTCTAACGATTTTGATAAAATTTGGCTTATTTGTAGCCCTTACTGTACCCTACAATATGCGAAAACCGCATCTTTCTAAAAAATCTCGTTAAGCTAATAATAATAACAACTGATTTTTTGGTGGTTTTTGGCCGGAAAGGGGGTTGTTTTTCCAAGTTTTTCAAAACCTTTTTTGCATCTATACAGACCTAATTGACGTGTTTAGTGCAAATTTATTCGAAATCGATCGAATAGTTTTCTCTCTAGCTAATAATAATATTTATTAGTTAATCTCCTATTTTAATATCACCTCTCCTACAATTATGAAGTCACAGTGGATCTGTTTAGTAATTTAAATACAGTATTTTTGTGAGAAAATATGCGCCAATTAATAGTACCGTTTATTTTTCGTTGTGTTTGCTTTTAGTTTGCCACTCTAACCTAAAAAAGCTGCAGGTTATCCATATCTATACATATTATAAAGAGGTAAAATTTGTTTTTAAAGGACAAAGCCGCTTGTAGATTTATATTTAAGTAAAAAATAAATACATCGTGTGTGTGTGAAGAATTGGATGTTCGGCCCTAAGAGAAGGAAAATGAGCATGTCTACCATATTGGTTGAGTCCTATTGTGTTAGTAATATGTGTTATAAAATTCTATGAAAGGAATGAATACGTCTTGAATGGCATAGTTAATTTAATATTAGCTTAAGAATAACAAAAGATTGCTGTTTGCATAAATATCGCATGTTATGTTTGCATGTTCCAATCGTAATTAAGATAATCAATGTTTAATAACTTACTCGCTGATAATTAAAATTGCGTTGAATTTATTTATTACTAACAAACCACGTCATGAATCATTCTTTCATTAGTAAAATTATTTCATCAGCTAAACTGTCCTTATATCCCGATATAACATCAAATTATTAAAATTAAATGAATTTTCTGAAAAATGAGGCTTGCACTAATGATTACGCGAAGATGAAAAAATAAAATAATTCCATAGCACAGCTGAACCGCTGACGTTAGTTCAGCGAATTTTCAAAATTAAATTTCTATGTTTCAGGGTGTCAACCAACAATTTGGGAAATTAGTCTACTCAGGATTTTTTGGATTTAACACTACCGGTCGGTCACAAACAACACCCCAAAGTTTCAGAAAGTACCGATTTTTTCTAACCTCAAATGTACATATTGGCCGGACTACGCTCAAGTTATTACATATTGCTCAGTAGTAAATTTCCATAGAAAAGATGATCTATCGCACTCTAACGCACGCATTTTAAGTCCGATTCGGTCCAAATTTAGTACACACGTTGGTCGTTCAAGTCGCTCGGACGAGTTCGTTACCCGATAAAAACATCTGGTGTGCACATCACACAACTTTCCTTACCAAAATAGATGCTGTATCAATTATCAAATTTCTCGAGCGAGAGATTGATGATACCATTTTCGAGTTAATAGGAGTATCCGTTTCGAAGAAAGCGGTACTAACTTCAAAACGGTTAATCCCACGGACCTGATTTTGGTCTCAATCGATTTCTAACCTCACAAAATGTCAAATTTGATACCAAATACGGCTAATTTAAAAAAAGACATTTTTACCCCCTAAAACGCCCTTTTTGGGGGCAATTTTTGAAAAAATGGAAAAAGTTGAGTGGGGTATCGTTTTTGACATTATTTTGGACGCTGAATCGAATGAGGCCATTTTCAAGTCGATAGGAGCAGCCATTTCAGAGATAAAAACAAAATAACTTGGTTTTTGTAATAACTTTTTTCAACGAATTTTTAACGGTCTTTCGCGTCATAGGGTGTTAAGGGGGTCGGAGTAGAGTATGTTAGCAAAGTTTAATCAAAATCGTTAGAGGGAATTTGGAGTAAATACCAAAAATGTGCTAAAAACTGCTCCCACGGTAAGACTCCACCTCCGATTTGCTTCAAATTTACATGGGTTTAATTGTTTACATGTTTGAAGATATCCTGTAAATTTCAGTTCGATCCGTCCAGCCGTTTGCCCTGTGCACTCCGGACACACACACACACACACAGACACACAGACAGACCAATTGCCAAAAATGCATTTTTTGGACTCAGGGGGCCTTGAAACGTAAAGATATTATGAAAACTCGACATCGAATTTTTGGGTCGATCGCAATACTTACCTTACCTAGTATAGGGTAAGGAAAGTAAAAACACAACAACCGGAAAAATGTTTTTTTTACTGGAAGTAACTATTTTTTGAGACATGCGTACTACAATAAACCTTTTCCAGGGTTTTATGTAGAAAATAAATATAGGATATCATTCTGCACATTTTGTTTTTCACACGTGAACACAATTTTCCCAAAACTGCAACTTTGAATGCTAATAACTCTACAACGAAGGCATCTATCAAAAAACGGTTTGCGCCATTGTTTTTCTTTTGAAACTTCACATTGATTTGATGTGTCATATGACCATCATCTCATTTAAAATAATAGAGTTAAATCCAATATGGCGGAACCAAGATGGCGGACAAAAATTTCAAAACCACCAAAAAGTAGGATTTTTAAAACTGTACAGGTTAGCATAAGTTTCTACCGCCAAGAACGTTCCAGTTGCACAATATAAAGCCGTTTATATACTTAAAAATCACCCTGTATATTATGTAGTTGTTTTATTGTATGATTAATTTGAAATTGTTAATCTATATATATAAAATTCAATGTATGTACGTTTGTCTGTTTGTATGTTTGTCCTTTATGCGTTACCAAACCGTCCATCCGATTACTTTGAAATTTTGCATAGTAACACAGGTTAACCCTGGGAAGGTTTTAGGCCATTTACCGAAGTCCTAGGACATTAGGGCTACGCCCCAGTGGCCCTCAAAGTTTCAATGTTAATCTTATGGAAGGTCAATCTTAAGGAAGAAGAAGAAAGATTTCTTTTGATTTTATCAGGGGCACAAAAAACAGCTGTTCGTATGAAAAGCTTAAAACAGCTGATTTTGATCAACAGCTGATTTTGATCAACAACTGATTTGGATCAAAAAATGAATATAATTTTAGGTTAGGTAAATCAAGCAATGAGCAGAATCCCATTATATTGGGATTCTCTTCGGCCCTCAGGGATACGAATTAAAGGCTTTCAAAGTTTCAAATTAAGCAATAGCAAAGCATTGCCGGGTCAGCTAGTATAGTTATATATGTCTTATTCTTATTACTTGTGTTGTATGTGTATTATTTGTATATGTGTATTAATTTGGATTCTGTGTATATGTTTATCATGTGTAGATATGTGACAACTCAAATGTTAATCAATAAGAAATGTAACCAAATGAGGCTAATAAACCAAACCAAACCAAACAGCTGATTATTTTATCAACAATAAACATATTTATTTATTATTTAGTATGGCGCTCCCATTGCCCTAAACTATTTAGTTTAGTATGTGTTGTTTTTACTTCAACAGATGGTGTTGTTCACAAAAAGTTAGAAATACAAATAATTGTTTTAAGTTAACTACTGGAAACAGCTGACTACTGTTATTATTATAGTCAATAAACATATATGTAACGGCGCTCACATTTTTGTTAAATATTGAGTGTATTTTTTGTTGTTTTTATGTTCACTAGATGCTGCTGTTTTCAAAAAGTGTATAAAAACATGCGTGTACTCGAATGGAACGTTGTGTCAAAACTTCAAAGTAATCGGTGAAGAAATTTCGGAGATTAGGGAGATAGATTATAACAAAAGTTATAATAGATAAGTTATAAGAGATAAGTTATAGATAATAACTACCACATCATAAATCATTATTTCAATCAGTCATCGGGTGACCTACAGTTTCGTATTTCCGATGATTGTATTCCGTAACTGTACATTTCCCATATAAAACGTGCGGGCACAAAACTCATGCAAAACCACAGATAAAGTCAAGAGCGATAAACAAACGCAGGTGTTCACTATCCGTGATAAGGACATTGTCTGAGCTGGCGTTATCACAAGACAAATAATACTGTTTGAACGTCTTCACATTGTCTGTCCGTCTCGGGTTCGGTGTATCTTTGATACTTGCAGCCACATCTGCCTTTATTCTTTGTGAGGTTATCGCGAGACCCCTGGAAGAGTCGTTCAACAAATAGCCATTGTCCTCTTCGGAGTCACACCCTTGGCGACGACTGCCGGATAAGATCTGGATATTGGGGGAAAGAAGGGTGGCTTTTTAATAGAGTCGTGGATAGAGCGTAGCGTTTCTTCATTTATCTGTGGTAAAGTCGAAGGAAGGTTGACTGGTGGGTTTAGTTAAATATTTACTTTTGTTCGATATTTAGAAAATCCAACCTCATACAGGGTGATTCACAAAGCTATGCAGAAACTTCGTGAGCTCATTGTACTGGCACATACTTTCTCACAAACATATTTAAATTATTAACACGTTCACTGCTAAGGACGCACATGTGAGCTTGACACTGAACACTATGAGAAGCGGCCGACGCGCAGTGCATTCCACGCCAACCCCCGTATTGGGAGAATTTTCAATACACAGAGCATTGAGTGCTTCGCACGCCAATTTTTAGCCTATGTTAGGAAAATAACTAATAAATATTATTATTAACCCGGCATCCTATACCAACACATTAAACACAACAATATTGTATGTAGGCCTACATTTGCTGTTGTTATCTTTAATTTAGCTATTATCCTTCATCCGATTGTTTTGACCGTTACACCATCCGATAAGACTTCAAAAGTGCTAAAAAAAATGTCTTGACATTTTTAGTTAAAATGTACTGTTTTTGAGTAATTTAGGTTTGAAATGTTCAAACTACCGCCATTTTAAAACGCTTGATTGGAAGTAATCGCTTATTTTTCTTGAGATATATCATTGTTAGGTTAAACTTTAATGCCAAGTTGGAAATCCATCAGTCAAACATTTCTCTAGATATAAATTATTACAAAAACAAAAAACAAAAACAAAATGGCGGATGTGTGAAAAAAGAAGCATTTCCAGACCTATGTTTATGTAACTTATTTTCTTTACTTTTACATGTAGAATGAGCTCCCGAAGTTTCTGCATATCTGAGTGAATCACCCTGTATAAACCTCTGCAACTATTTAAATGAAACTAAAAACATATTCCGAAAAGAAGGCCATTCTGCACCCCGTCTTAATCCCAATGAGACAAAATCCATACTATTAAACGAGCAATGTTTAAATATTTAGCTTCTTATATTTTTTATCTTCGAGTAATCCTTTTGCGCAGGCCTAATTTTTCTGTTGTAATAATTTGGTGTTATGTTGGTATAGGAGGATGGTTTAGTTGATGGCACAATATTCAGCACTTTCTGTGCTAAGAACTAATTACCACGTATTCCTATTAAATCTGTTTTTGTACTTTGGAATTTGTATCACTGTTTTTGCAAGTTAAATTCCTGTTTTTTCTTTTTGAAGTGAACACTTTCTTAGAAGCACCGAGCACTTTCTGGACGATGTAAAATATACGAACTCGCGATACGCGATACGATTTGCGTCTTTGATTTCGTCGATGATTTCTTCTTCTTCTTCATTGTTTTACACACGTACTAATATAAAGAAGAAATTTAATGTATCAGCTGATCGTAAAAGAAAGCGACGAAATCAAATGGGCAGTGGTAAATTCAAAGGCTTAAACTCAATAGCTGTATGGGTTTTATAGTCACGTCACGCTACCGACAAAATGGACATTGTGCTTTCTAATTTTGTAACTTGTGTTGAAATAGTTTACTTGGTAATATCTCTGAAATGGACATTGCACTTCTTAATTTTGTAAGTTGTGTTAAATTAGTGTAGCCTACTTTGTGATATATCTAAAATGGACATTTTATTTCTCTTTTTTTTTTTTTAAATGTCTAAATCTGCCAACATGTTTGCTGTGGTAATCAATTTAAATGCGTTAGAGAAACGTGTGTTCGTTCAGTATAGGCCTAACCTAAAATGATGTTGTTAAACTTTTAATACAAATTAGCTGTTTAACTTTAGTATTTAACAACAGATATTAAAATTATAATAAAATAGCCCTTGTGGAAGATTTTCATTTTGTCAAATGTAATTCAAAGCAGAATTAATAAACTTCGTTAAATAAAAAATAAAAAAATCCGAAATTCTATCATTATTTTTATTTTTTTCCATTTAAAATTGAAATATAAATAAAATAAACGGTATCAGTTAACTGACACAAACTTTCTCCCAACTTACTGTAGTCAAAATAATATTGTTTTTAATCATTTTAGAACAAAACAAAAAAATAATATTCTACTTACGTCAATCGTATAAAAAAATTATTGTCCCAGGCGGGATTCGATCGCGCGACCTTTGAATTACTGGCCGTGCTCGCTACCGTTGTGCTACCCCGTGCGGCCGTCGCCGCGATGCTAGATTGACAACATAAACTTGTTTATTTTTTAACAATTCCCCATAATTATAAAACGCCGAAGTTTTGATAAAAGCGGGTGGTGTCATTTTGTTTGGCATCTTAAGCACTATAAATACTGAAAATTTGATCAAAATCGTTAGAGCCGTTTTTGAGAAATTTGCATTTTTGTCGTTTTTTATGGGTTTTTAGGGGTAAATTACCCTTAAAAATTAAAAATTCCAAAAAATGAAAAAACGCCTGGAGATAATATTAGGGTTTAGTACCTACATACCAAATTTCATGAAAATCGGACCAATAGTGTCCTCTCTGGTTGTGTATACATACTGACAGACTGACAGACAGACACCACGTTAAAAACACTTTTTTGGGTTCAGGGAGCACCAAAACAGAAAATTCCACTAAAAATATTTTTGGGTTCAGGGAGCACCAACACAGATAATTGCACTAAACAATTTTTTGGGGTTCTGGGAGCACCAAAACAGATAATTCAACTGAAAATTCAAATTCGAACATTTTTACGAAAACAATACTTTCTCCATATACTACGTATAGGGTGGAGAAAGTAAAAATCCGAAATTTGATCATTATTTTTATTTTGTCCCATTTAAAATTGAAATATAAATAAAAAATAACATAAACATGATTATCTATAGTCCAGAGTTTAGATTTCAATTTTAAATGGAATAAGGTGAAGTCCACCTTCATATACGTAAATACATTTACCAAGTTTAATTTTCTGTAACGATTTGTATACCCTAATTGATAACATTCGATCAATAACAAACTATTTCGCTAGATAAAGTCAGCGGAAGCGGAAATGGAAGCATCGCTTTGACACATGGTAGGGTTAATATAACAACGGAATCAGCTGTTTAGAGACTAAACGTTAAAAATAAATGGTGCGTTAACACACGCTGACATTCTTTACACGTGCAAACGTCGAAAATACACAGCGGTGGATAGGCAACACCGTTCTATTATTGAAACCAAACTTAGTTTAGGTTAGGTTAGGGTAGGTGAAACTATGATAGGTTAAATCAAAAGCAGACCCATTGGCTGTTCATAGAATGAACGTGGAGCAAAATCTACTTAAGATACAAATACGAAAATTCAAAGATATACTCTTATGGGACCAGAGATGTATAGTGAGAAAGGGGGTTTCAAAATTTGTATTTTAAGGCGTAAAAATAGCGAACATTCTGATAAAACAGCTGTGCGGAACAAAAGCTTTACAATACGTGTTTGTTTACATTCATTACCATAGCAACCAACTTAGCAAATTTAGAAACAGTTTATTATTTTTCACAACAGCTTTTTTAGGTTAGATTAACAAACTAAAAGGAAACACGAACAAAAATCTACGAAAAAGGGTCTTTTTTAGAACAGGACCGCCATGAATTTTGAATGCAGGTAAAATTAATATACTGTGACTAAATACTATAAGTTAGAATTTCCGGCAATTTTTTTTTATTTTTAGCTACCCCTCTATACAATGCAAATACATTGCACTAACTTTCTACAAGCTATAAAGCTAAATTTATGTAATATGATACTTAAGTGACATAAAAACCATGTACAATTCGATTTACTTGCTTGAATGTAATGAAATGGGATAACTAACCTTAAAATTAAATCAGGCAATATGGAAGCATTGGCGGGCCCATTTAGACCGATAATATGGAAAAAATATTTAGACATATTTTTTCATTGTCATAGTAAGGAGTAAATCGCGCAAGGTTTTTCTATTTTTTTAAATTTGAACATTAAAAAAACCTGCAGTTGCTAGTGGAATATTCATATTTGTTTTACAATTTTATCTGTTTTCTTTTTATGTGTGTTTTTGGTGTTTGTGTTGGTGTTTTTGTGTTTGTATTGGTGTTTTTGGTGTTTGTGTTGGTGTTTTTGTGTTTGTGTTGGTG
>JAGFPH010006506.1:35797-54170 GCA_018207615.1 Philaenus spumarius | reverse complement strand
AACTACTTGACGATATTAGGGGAACTACTTGACGATATTAGGGGAACCAAACGAGTACGGTCGAGTAAAAAAAGAAAATGTGTTGAATAATTTCCTATATTAATATCTTTTCATAAAACTCAAAAAAAGTTTAATTTTAGAAAGAAAAATAGCAAAAAATTACTTCCAGTCAAAAAAGTACCTTAGGTTGTTGGACTTTTGCGTCACGAACTCGTCCGAGCCACATACACAACCAACGTGTGTACCAAATTTGGACCAACTACGTAAACTGCGGCAGCTAGAGTGCGAATACATTTATATACAGTTTTTAATAACACCCTAAAACGTATTCTGGGGACCATGATCGGTGCTCATTACCTTAGGTCTCACTATAAGGGCCACGCAATAGCTCATCTTTCCTATGGCAATTCTCTAATGAACAATGACACCGGAAATTTTGTGTTTATCAATTTCCTTATCGTTTACTGGTGCGAGTTTGTGTGTAATTATTGAATACTGTTTTACTGGCACATCATCTTCGTGCAAAAACATAAACACTTACGCAACACCGAACATAAATCATTTAATGTTCAAATTAAAACTGATTTATTACATGATTTATGTTCAACGGTGTAAGTGTTTATTTTTACCTACGGAACAGCTAGGTGAAGTAAAGGAAATCGCGTACCTAGTCTAATATGTAGCAATATCTAAATTTAAGAGTTAAGGCTCGGCCGGAGTGAGAAAATATTTCCGAGTTGACAGCAGCTCTCCAAGTGGCAGAGCTGTACACTACTAGCATTGAGTTTGCGTGAGTTTCATTCTTCCGCTAGCAAATATAGGGCAGTATCATAAAGGCGGAAACTAGGGGTGTAGGTTTTTATTAGTGAAACTATTTTTTCAGTCGGTTCAGTAGTTTCAGAGATTACCCCCTACATACAAACAAACAAATTTTAATTAAATTACAAGTGAAAAAACATAGACCAAGACCGGGATTTGAACCCGGGACCTTCAGGTTTCCGTCCTGATGCTCTACCACCTGAGCTACCCTGATATCTACCGATATTGGTCGATGTTATCTCACTTGTACGGTTTTTACTGCAATTATTGAATTAACAGATTGAATACCTCGTGTATACGACATTGAAGACATTGAATTAATTCAATAATTGCAGTAAAAACCGTACAAGTGAGATAATATCGACCAATATCAATAGATATCAGGGTAGCTCAGAAGGCAGAGCATCAGGACGGAAACCTGAAGGTCCTGGGTTCAACAACCGGTCTTGGTCTATGTTTTTTCACTTGTAATTTAATTAAATATCCCTTGCTGAGGAAGTGTGTAAGCGGAAAAAAAATAAATACAAAAATAAACAAATTTTACCAAGAATTACAAATTTTATAGAAGAAAAAAATCGCAAACTTTGATTTTGAGTTAAGTCAAAGAACAAATTTAGTTAAAAAGAAATTTTAAAAACTAAAAGATGTCCAAATTCGGACTGTCATATTAAAATGACATATTCAGAATAATTTTCTGATCATTATTACTCCAGTAATCTTGTTACCTGTTTAATCTTGTTGTTGTCTTATGGGAGTTGAAATTTAAGATGGAGACTGGGTCTGCCGATCCTTAAATAAAAACTATCTATCGGATTTTGAAAAAATTATCAGTGTGTCACACATTGCCACCCAAATAACATACGCTGTGTTTTTATTATTTGACTAAAAACGGTTTCGTGAAATTCCAGCGTTTGGGAGTTTTGCCTACATTAATCTGGCTAAATCGTGAAAGATAAATCAAAATAATATTTTAGGTTCTCGTAGTCTGGTGGACTAAACATTAGTATTTACGTTAGTTTAATTATTGGTATGATACTGGTAGTTACTAATATGATACTGGTGCAGAACTGAACTATGCTCCTGAACAATGTAAGACAGTTGTACTGGATGTAAGACAACAACAGGATCACAAGATATGCACATTCTACCCTTCAGCAAAGAGAAGAATGACCTCATTCTTCTGTGAGAAGTGCTCAAGAGTAATTTGTGGAGTACCAAGGAAAGTGTTCCTCATACGATGCCACATACTAAAAATTGTGTAAACCTTATTGAATGTGTTTATAATGACTCCTTATTCAAAGTTATGAGAGTAAAAATATTTGTTTAAGGGTCGGCTCTAGTGAAACAGAAAGCAACCTGCGACTCCCTATAGCGGCGGTAGGTTACGCGGACATTGCTCATCCTAAATCCATTTAAAACCCGCAATTATTCAAATAGCGTTTTTTAAAAAATACCAAACTCTTGGGGACATAATTCTTCATCCGAATGGCTTGGTAATGTTTCGCTATAATTAATAGTTACAACGTAAAAAATATTTAAAATCACCCTATAGCGGCGGTAGGTTACACGGACATTGCTCAGCCTAAATCCATTTAAAACCC
This sequence comes from Philaenus spumarius, assembly GCA_018207615.1. Classification (NCBI taxonomy): domain Eukaryota; kingdom Metazoa; phylum Arthropoda; class Insecta; order Hemiptera; family Aphrophoridae; genus Philaenus; species Philaenus spumarius. Next base: position 51,750 of record JAGFPH010006506.1, on the reverse strand, counting down.
GCAATTGTTCAAATAGCGTTTTAAAAAAAAAATACCGAAATCTTGGGGACGAAATTCTTCAGGCGAATGGCTTGGCAGTTTTTCGCTATAATTAATAGTGACAACATGAAAAAATATTAAAAATCAATGTTTTAAATTGTTAATAAATATTAAACAAAATATTTTTCTTAATTTTTAAAAAGCCATTTGCATGCATATTGACTATAGCTTTAAAATGACATATCGTTTATAATTTTCCGATCAAAAATAAAGGAAAAATTTGGATTTTAATTTAACATAAGTCTTATGGAGTGTCAGTCAACATGGCCGACAGCTAGAGCCGACCCTTAATATTTTTAATTTGGTTTATTACCCTTTTTAAACACTAGTCTGGCAGACGAAGGTTTAGTAACTACGTTTGGCTAAAACCACCTTAGTGTTCCAGGGTTAAAATAAATCATAAATCATCGTACGAAAATATTATGTCCTATGGCATTTCGCTGATGGACATTCCCGTTTATTTCGAATGTTGGCTTTCAACGTTTCAAGATCCCGGAAGAAACACTTCTCAGTCACTTTATTATGTCACCACTTTTACGCCCGTTAGTCTAACCCGAGCGTACCTTTGTTCTAATTAAAGTCGCGCATAAAACGACGAAGCTGCGATCAAGTCTCCAATGGACTCCGTTCCCACGCTCGCGTTGTGGGCATTTCACGGTTGATAGCGTCACGCGCGGCCCACCTGCATCACGACGTTAATTGCGAAAAATAAACAAACCCCATACTCGGCGTCTAATTTACCTCTCCGATGCATCTTCCGAGAGATAACAAGACAGGGTGGATTGATTGGTAAACGGTGAATGATCTCGCTTCCTAGCTTTGCATTTACAAAATGTAAGTAACGTATTATTACAGAAATAGAAGTAATTATTTATTGCACATAACATTTTTGAAGAACCCCTAGTATATATAGGCCTACATAAGAGGTTTTGTCCTGACTGACTGACATAGAATCACCGTAGAACAAAAACTACAAATATGATACAAATACGAACATTTAAAGGTATATTCTTATGGGGTTATAGACGCACACTAAGAAATAATTTTGCAAAATTTTTATTTTAAAGCGTAAAAACAGTGAAAATTTCGATAAAACAGCTGTTCGGATCAAAAGGTTAGCAACACATGTTTGTTTACATTCGTTACCATAGCAACCAACTTAGCTTAGCAAATTTAGAATCAGTTTATAGTCCTTCACAACCGACAGGTTTTTTTAGGTTAGAATTAACAAACTAAAAGCAAACAAAAACGAAAATTCTTACTGTATTTATAAGTGTAGGCCTATATAAGTGTCTGTTGCTAATAAAAACCAAATGGAATATTTCATTAAAAATCAGAGCTTCCATGTACATTCCAACACTAAAAGAAAGTTCTTGGTCATTTTAAATTATCCAAAGCATCGGCTTTCTACGAAAAAACACCGTATTACACCGATATTAAATTGTATAATAAAACAGATATACAAAAATTAGACGGAAAAAGATTTCAAATTACTTAAACACAAAAGGCGAACCATTACTCACTAAAGGAATATTTGGATGAAAATTTCTATATCCTAGGAGTTTTTAAATTTAGTTGACTAGTTGAAATTTTGAGTTATTTTCCATTAGTTTACATGCTGACATGTTTGTTCTAGATTACAATAGTTTAGGGGCTCCGCCCCTCCTCGCTTCGCTCAATAACCCCCCCCTGCGGCGATCCATTGTGAAGCCAATGCAAATAGATTATTGTATACTCTTACATGTTCACGGAAATGAAGATTGAGCGGTGACCTATACATAGCTAGTGTAAGACAGAGACCGAAATAGACACGACCATCGCCAGTAATTCAAATTACTGCATGCGTTGTCGCCATTAATATTTAACAAATTTTGATACTACCAACCAAAGGAAACAATATAAAATGTAACACCAGATGTTTGACTTGTGACACAGTAAGCCTGTTGTTTGCTTTTACTTAATCTAAAAAAAAACTGTCATTTGTGAAGACTAACTACCTGATTATACATTTTACAAATGGGTTACAAATAAACGTGTTTTGGTTTATTGTAGGCCTAACCTAATATTGTGTGAAGTTTCTTTATCAAATCAGCTGTTTTAGTTTTAATATGTAAAAACAGATGTTTGAATTGAATAATAATACTGAGCATTTTTCCTTGGTCTTATTTAGAAGAGGACAGCCATGAATGTAAACATACTGTGACTAAAGATTATAAGAAGTTAGAACTTCAGGATATATATTTTTTGTGTCCTTAAATCCAGGTAAACATACTGTGACTAAAAACAATGCAAGCAAAATTTAATATTACTACAAATAACTTTATTTTGAACATATATTATCAGAACATATGAAATCAAATACAGAACAAAAACAAATTTATTTGAGGTGATATAGGAACTCTTTTATGTTGGCATGTAATACCAGTCATTTTTTACAATATTAGTGAGAGGGCTGGTACTGTTTGCCCTTGACAATATTTTAAATATTTATTCTGTAATACACTCACGAATCCATTGAAATTCTTCTACGCACCTCCCCCCCCCCCCCAGGTTGAGAACCCCTGCTATATATAAACAATCCTGCTACTAATGTGTGTAAATTGTGAAATTTGTTGAGTTGTTTTTGAGAATAGTGTATAAATGATTATTTAATTTTAAGGGTAGTCATCCCATTTCATCCCTTTGACTTAAGTAATCGAATTGTAACCGGGTTTTATATCACTTAAGAATAATATTAAACAATTTTAGTTTTTACAGCTTGCAGGAAATTAGTTCAATTTATATTTATTGCATAGGGGTGGCAGCCCAAATTCAACTCCTAGACTGTAGTGATTGTATTAGACTGTATAGTAATTATTGTAATGTTTAAAAACATCGGGCATTAATATGCATAAAATGTGAAATTTTTAATGAAATCGGTCGAACAGTTTTTGAGTTTATAGAGGAAAAAGAAGCAAAGAAACATTCATTTTTATGCATAGAGATAAAGGACACTTTAGTTCTAAGTAATAGAAAATTTACGATTTTCCTATAAGTTTATTTTAAAATTAGATTAATCACTAAATAATCAACAGATTCGATTTAATCGCTAAACAAATAAGACCATTGCATCAATAGTTTTATGATATACTAGGGGAAACCCCTGCGTGCTCCGCACGCCAACCCCCTTGGAACCTTCTAAACACATAATCATGTTAGGTTTTCTTTACAATAAAGGTGTAGGATTAATAATAATGCCAAAGCTAAGATGGTCAATAATGTTACATTTTCAAATCAAATTATTTCGTTTATTTTATAACAGCAGTTATAATAAAGGTTAAAAAAACAACCAGCAAGGCTCATGTCTACACTTTAAAAAAACCCAACCTAAAAGTTATAAATACAAAGTTTGAAATAATTAACTGTTAATGGAAATATTAAAGCAAACAGCTGTTATCTGTTATTTTATTCAATTGGTTGCTATGGTAATAAATGTAAATACATATCTTAATTTATCGGTCTAGGACTAACCTAAGAATTTTTGCAGACTAAATTTACAAATATTGAAATAAAAAAATGTTTTTATCGAAATGAATACAGCCTATGTTACTCGAGATAGTATAACTTTTTATTATTAAAAATATTTTTCCAATCGGTTCAGTAGTTACTCCCTACATACAAACAAACAAAAAACAAACTTTGCCTCTTTATAATATTAGTATGGGAAAGTGAATTTCATTACAAGGAATTTTCATAATTCGATGAACATACTTTCAAGAGATTCCCTCTGAAGTATACAATACGGCTCGAAAAACAAGTGTATAACCTTTGTATTAAGGATGACATTTTTAATTTGCACGTTTCAAAATGAATCGTAAAAATAATTTCAATTTGGCGTAGGTCCAAGAATAGACGCCTTAGGTACACCGTGCAATAATTGCAAATCAAACATGTCTACTGAGTTTAACAGCTTTGCATTATGTGTATGCAAATTAGTCAATAGGGTTTTAAAACAGCACGAGTTTGAGGATAGCCTTAAAGTAAAACGTCTTTGACGCTTATAATTGTAATGTGCAAATTTAAAAAAATAAACGTTATAAGTTTTCTATTTCCAAAGATATTAAGTGTTTAGTTAAAACAATATGAGGAAGCATAATGTCCATTTCAGAGGTGTTACTAAGTAAACTATTTTAAACACAACTTACAAAATGAGAGAGTACAATGTCCACATTAGAGGTATTACCAAGAAAACTATTTTAGAACAACTTACGAAATGAGGAAGCACAATGTCCATTTCAGAGGTTTTAACAAGTCAAATATATACTAGTACTGCTATATACTAGTACTATATATAGTAGAGGGTGACCCGTGACGGTAAAATCCGATTCACCGCAGACGAGGTGGCCTATAGAAGTTTACACTTAAAAATAAACGGTATCAGTTAACTGACACAAACTTTCTCCCAACTTACTGTAGTCAAAATAATATTGTTTTTAATCATTTTATTGTTTACTACTTTTTAGAACAAAACAAAAAAATAATATTCTACCTACGTCAATCGTATAAAAAAATTATTGTCCCAGGCGGGATTCGATCGCGCGACCTTTGAATTACTGGCCGTGTTCGCTACCGTGGTGCTACCCCGTGCGGCCGCCGCCGCGATGCTAGATTGACAAGACAAACTTGTTTATTTTTAATAATTTCCCCATAGTTATAAAACGCCGGAGTTTTGATAAAAGCGGGTGGTGTCATTTTGTTTGGCATCTTAAGCACTATAAATACTGAAAATTTGATCAAAATCGTTAGAGCCGTTCATGAAAATCGGACCAATAGTGTCCTCTCTGGTCGTGTATACATACAGACAGACTGACAGACAGACACCACTCTAAAAACACTTTTTTGGGTTCAGGGAGCACCAAAACAAAAAATTACACTAAAAATATTTTTGGGTTCAGGAAGCACCAACACAGATAATTGCACTAAACAATTCTTTGGGGTTCTGGGAGCACTAAAACAGATAATTCAACTGAAAATTCAAATTCGAACATTTTTACGAAAACAATACTTTCTCCATATAGTACGTATAGGGTGGAGAAAGTAAAAATCGATCACGCAGGTGTACCGTTGACGTGAGTTGAGCGAATTTCCAAAAATTAAGTTTATGTGTTTTAGGGTTTCCCCCAATTATTTGGGAAATTGGTCTACTCACAAAGGCGGTGAATAAAGCTGCCTGCGTGTACGAAATATATCCTTATATATAATTCTGTAAGCAAAATTTTAGATTCAAAATTGTGGGAATTTGGTAAATCGGAGGATGATGGGAGAGGTGTCAAATTAAAGGTATCGATTCAAGGAACGAGGGAAAAATATAAGTTTTTTCTAAAATTAAAAACTAAGGGGTTTTTGAGATCCCCGAAAAAAGGAAAATCCCAATAATAAACACATGAGAATTTAAAAACATACAACAGCTGTTCTGCAGTTTACATTAAAACATTTGGTATTAAATAATTAAATTAAAACTATAAAACAGCTGTTCTGCAGTTTACATAAAACAGCTGTTCTGTAAAATAATATGACAGTTATTGTAAATTATATTTTTAAATAAAATCTGCTACTTATTAACCTATAAAAGATACACGTTAACACACACATAATGAAACCTTATAAGTGTGATTTTTGGAAGGTTGTATGGCTGTTCTATTAACTCTTCATACATTTATACATTACACATTTATTACATTCATACATTTATCATAAAGAGGTAAAGTTTGTTTGTTTGTTTGTATGCAGGGGGTAATCTCTGGAACTACTGAACCGATTGAAAAAATAGTTTTACCGATAAAAAGCTACACTTTACCTGAGTAACATAGGCTATAATTCATTTCGATAACAACCTTTTTTTATTTCAGTATTTGTAAATTTAGTCGGAAAAATTCTTAGGTTAGGCCTAGAATGATAAACCAACACATGTATTTACATTTATTACCATAACAATAAATTGAATAAAAAAAACAGATAATATATAGCTGTCTGTTCCAATATTTCCATTAACAGCTGATTTCAAAATTTGAAGCAATTATTTTTGTATTTCTAGATTTTAGGTTAGGGTTTTAAAGTGTAAACCTGAGCCTTGCTGGTTCTTTTAACCATTATTATAACTGCTGTTATGAAATATAAGAACTAATTTGATTTGAACATTTATCATTATTTTTATCTTAATTTTGAGGTTACTATTATTAATCATATAACTTTATTATAAATAAAACATAACATTTGTTTTTAGAAGGTTCCATTGGGGGTTGGCGTGCGGAGCACGCAGGGGTCTCCCCTAGTGTTAGTAGAATTTGTTTGCCCCTAAACCTCCAGCTTCGGACTCACGCGCTCCTTCGTTTCACTCGCATTGTTAAAATAGTTTACTTGGTAATAAGCTGAAATGGACATTGCGCTTACTCATTTCGTAAGTTGTGTTAGTATAGTTTGCTTTGTAATACCTCTGAAATGGACATTATGCTTCCTCATTTAGTAAAATATTTTTGAAAGGCTACTCTTAAAACGAATTAAGCCAATTATTGAAGCTAGACAGATTGTTCCAACTCATCAGTTTCCGTAGTAGGCGCTCGACTATAGAGCTAGGACATCGCATAACTGATGTCATCGAGAGATAATTATTTTTTATTATGTGGCCCAACCTTTTGATCGAGTGTGGCACGAGGGCTTGGAATGTAAACTTGATCGCTATTTACCGAAAGAAATGAGCGAAATTTTAAAATCTTATATATACGATCGATATTTCAGAGTAAAACATGGCGAAGACTACTCTGAATTAAGAAGTATTACTGCTGGAGTCCCTCAGGGTAGCGTCTCGGTTCCATTCTCTATTAGCTATACACTAGAGACATTCCAACAAATGATGGGGTTTTGACAGCTACATTCGCTGACGACATTGCTCTACTTGCTACTGGACATGCCATACAAACAGCTACTAACAAATTACAATCAGCTGTGAATAATGCTAGCAGCTGGACCAGGAAATGGCGCATTGAGCTGAATGAGGGAAAATCTACTCATGTCTACTTTACGAACAAGCACTATGTGCATCAACCAGTGATAATTAATCAAGAAATTGTTCCACATGCTAATGAGGCAAAGTACCTAGGATGACCCTGGGTGCAAAACTTCGTTGGAAGGCACATGTGAAAAAGAAACGCGAACAACTTGGACTAAAGTACGGACAAATGCACTGGCTTCTTGGAAGGGACTCCGAATTGTCCGTGCGTAATAAACGGCTGCTGTATAAGCAAGTATTAAAACCCGTATGGACATATGGCATTCAATTGTGGGGATGGGCGAAAAAAGTAACATCCAAGTGATACAGACATTGCAACACAAAGTGATTCGCAGTTTTGTTAGAGCACCATGGTATATCCGCAATGTAGATAGATACCCATCGAAGGTGCCATTATAGTTGCGGACAACCTAACTCTGATCCAGGAAAAGGTAAGGGTCTTCCGCCCACCCGACCATAATTAGTGACGCTTGGCTGCACTCAATGAGAACAAATACTAGGTACCTAATACCAAGAAGTCAGTTAAATTATTGACCAAAATTATTAAAAACCACTATCATATTACGTTTTGTATTTAAATTTCGATTATTTTTATACTAAATTTGATGTAAATCGGACAATTTTGACCAACTTGTATCGCCAAACTAGTTTTTCTTTTTATAGTAGCTGAAGAGGTACAAAGGTTTGCTTGAAATCAACCAAGCAGACTCCATGGCCATCAGAATGTCTAGGTAGCACATTTTATCATCAACGTACCACTAGTGCGGAGGTTGAAAAGCGCGAAACCAAATGACTTATTCAGCGAGTGTTTGCAGTAAATCGCTGTGTTCTGTGGCCATTTTGAAGTTTTAAATTTAGAATTTTAATGCGTTTTTTAGTTAAATTTTAAATTTATACACATGTGACTTAATAAAACATTTATCAAGAGTTTTTAATTGTCCATGTCTTTCCCTGTCATCCGTCATAGGTGGCGATTTACTGCAATTACTCGCTGAACGTACTATAGTGTAAATTATACAAGAACTGCACATGTTCAGAGTGTTTATTGTATTGTGAAGTACGACACTGGACGTATTTTCACCACACAGCCTATTATTTTAGAAAAATATTGTTAGATAGTCATTGACTAGTTGTAATTGTATATATATACTAGCTGACCCGTACGGCGTTGCCCGTTGTGGTTGGTATTTTCAGTCTTTTTAACGTAATTGTATTATTTTTAAGTGTTCAGTCAGTGAGTGGTATTTTATATAGATCTTAAATAATAAAAGCACTATTGTCATAATAATAAAAGATCTGAAATTATGATTTTAGTAACTTTGATCCCCCCAAACCCCTTCTAAAATTTCGAAATTTTTCATACCCTTTCTTAGTGAGCACCTATGGCCCTAGAGGAAGCTACATACCAAATTTCATTCCAATCCGTTCGGTAGTTTTGAAGAAATCGTGATTTAATAACTTTGATCCCCAAACCCCCCTAAAATTTCGAATTTTTTCAAACCCTTTCTTAGTAAGCACCTATGGCCCTAGAGGAAGCTACATACCAAATTTCATTCCAATTCATTCGGTAGTTTTGAAGAAGTAATTTTTTAATAACTTTTATCCCCCCAAATCCCCCCTAAAATTTCGAATTTTTTCAAACCCTTTCTTAGTGAGCACCTATGGCCCTAGAGCAAGCTACATACCAAATTTCATTCCAATCCGTTCGGTAGTTTTTGAGAAATCGTGATGAGTGAGTCAGTGAGTCAGTGGGTTTTGGCTTTTATATATATAGATTAATTACATTTTAAAAATTTCATATAATGTGTTTTTATTTAATATTTTCTATACTTTTGAAATGTAAATCAGTATATCGCCATAGAAGTTTATACACTTCTCCCGGATGGTTTTAAGCACACCTGGATATTTTTCTAATAATCAAAATTTAACTGGTATGCCTTTCTCCGTTACGGAGTAAATCGACAGAAACTTTCTCACACGGTCGGATAAACGAGTGTTTAGTTTCTTCTTTTTAAAATAACGAAAACACCGCTCTTTTAAAGTGAACATTGTTAAAACTGCAAACATACATTGTTCCTCCCTCCAGACTTGTGTTAATTACTATTCCCCGCACCAACCTGACTTCCCTAGGACGGTCCCTCCTTGGGCTTATCTGTACAACAGAAATCCGACATCGCGAGTCACAAAGCGTATGTCCGCCCGCGTTGTGATTTCGGTTTTGAATATTCACGACTTCCTCCCTTTCCGTGGGACCACACCTGTCTCCCGTTCACCAAAATGTGTTATTATTTAAATGTATTTAACAACTGGAAAATAATTATAATTGTTTACCGAGCGGGAACGACTGTGTGGGAATAGAATGGAATTTACATTTGCACCCCTGGTTTTTCTATTACCATTTTAGTTATTCTCGCAGTAAGTTCGGTGTGCTTGTAATGGCAATACGGCGGGATTAAATAGACAACAATTAAAAAAATCTGATCACAAATATTTAAAACATACAATTTTGATTGAAATTTATACAGTAGGCTACTAGCTGCCCCGATCCGGCTTTCCACGGGTGGACAAATCAAAGTTAAATGTATATTAACAAAAACAATATATCAATAAATACTAGGGGGCTTTGCCCCCTCCTCGCTCCGCTCGCAACCCCCACACCACATCCGATCGCTTCGCGATCTCCAGAGGGACCTTTCACCTTTATTTTTCCTTTGTCATCAAGTGCAACAAAATTTATTGAATTTGTATGTTACAAATTTATGGAGATCGAGCACCAGGAAAAAAAATTTTCCCACGAGTTTTGGACACTATTTTTCAAGATACTACAGCAAAAAATTATTTGATACAACAGCAAAAAATATGATTATTAACATTTATTTTATTTACGATTATTTTTTTTCTTACTGACTTAACAGGGTCTTCTTTCCCAGCTAATTTTTCCAAGCCCGTTCCCTTGGCAGTGGTTTCGCTAGATAGTAGCACAGACTATAGAATTAATACTATAGTCTGTGAAGTAGCTAGGGACAGCGGGAATCTCGTTAATCCTTTCATGCGCGTCGGTTTTAGGCCCTTATTACACTGTAAATACACGTATTAAATCTATTATTATTATTTATAATTATGGAAGAAGAAGTAGAAAAACTTTTTTATATAATAGAGAGATATTACACTATGTATTTCTTACAGTGATTTTTAGTAACTTTGACCCCCAGACCACCCCTAAAATTTCGATTTTTTTTTTAAAGCCTTTCTTAGCGAGCACCTAGGGCCCTAGAGGAAGCAACATACCAAATTTCATTCCAATCCGGTCTGTGGTTTTTTGTAGTAACTTTAACCCCCCTAAATTATCGATTTTTTAAAAACCCTTTCTTAGCGAGCAACTAGGGCCCTAGAGGAAGCTACATACCAAATTTCATTGCAATCCGTTTAGTAGTTTCTGAGAAATCGTGATGAGTCAGAAATGAGTGCTATTTGGTTTATATATATAAATGGTATTTTATGTTTTGACCGATTCCAGGGGAACCAGATGGTCTATAAGGTCGTGTCAAAAATCAAAATTTCTAGAAAATCTCCTAGGTATATTAATTTTTTTTAGATAACCCTAAAAATGTTTCATTCTAGTAATAAAAATGTCAAAACAATTTACTTGAGGTTGTTGGATTTTTTTTTTATAACAAACTAGTCTCAGCGACCTAGAAAACCAACGCACGTGCCTTGCAAATTTTTACCAAATCTATTTCAAATTCAAGATACACATTTCAAGGGAAACCTGAAAAGAAACTTGAACATGGCTGGATGGGCGAAACGGCCGTCGTTTAACTAACGACGAAAAACAGTATATCAAAGGCGGTAAATCCTATATTTAATAATTAGATTTTCATTGTGTTCACGAGTTAAATAACAATCGTTATTTTATTACCATTATTAAGTTAAGCAAAATTTAGTACTTGCGCATGATCAAATTGTTCTTTGTACATCTGTAATTTATAATAAAGCTGGTATTAAAACGTAATTTACATTTAGACCTTGAAAATCCTACTTACAATAAAACGTTTTTATCATACTGCGTTATAAACTGATGTTTTTAATGCACGCATCACGTCCGTAAAGCGGCTCTTTATTGTAGTCATGCTCTACTTGCTCAAAAAGTCAGCTGATTCGATAACCAGCTGACTTCGTTTTGGTACCGGGACCTGAAAGTGTTACGTAAACAATGCATCGCTCTTCTTTAATATTACACCAGCTGTAACTTCAAAAGGTTCGGCTTTTTTACAACTGATAGCAGCACTGTCGCGCATAGGCATACATACAGACATTTTGTAAAAAACACTTTTTTGGGCTCAAGGGGTTCCAAAACGGATATTTCCACAAAAATCTTAACATCGATTTTTTTGCGATCACTATACTTTCTCTATACTATAGTATAGTGAGAAAGTAAAAAGGTTCAGATGTTTTACAACTAAAGGCAGCACTGTAACCACGAATCGTATTTAAATCTGTAGAAAAATTAATAATTCGACCACGCAGCTGACCTGCTGACGTGAGTTGAGCGAATTTCCAAAATTAACTTTTATATGATTTCAGGGTTTCAATCGACTATTTGTGAAACTGATCTACTCGCGAAGGAGCTGAATAGGTGCCCGTGTGTACGAAATATATTAGTAGAATTTGTTTGCACCTAAGCCTCCAGCTTCCTTCCACTGAAAGCGGAAAAACACGCTTTTGCGAGTTTGAACCTCGTCCTTGCGGCCTCGTGTTATGGATTGCTTCGCTTCGCTCGCAGAGAACAAACTCGGCCGTCGGCCTGGGACCAGAAGATGCCCCGTTAGGTAAAATCCCCTACGTGGATTTGAACCGGGTACTTTTATGGCAGTTTACGTTTTGATCAAATTTGGATGAACCAAGCAATCGTGTAAAAAACAAATGTGCAGAATAATAAATAACATTATTTTTTTTTAGATAAACCCGTAAACAGATTCATTCTAGTACGAAAAATCACAAAAAATAGTTACTTCCTGTCAAAAAAACGTGCTTCGGTTGTTCTATTTCATTGGCTAACGAGCCGATTTAGACAACCAACGTGTGTACAAAATTTGGACCAAATCGGACTTAAGGGTCTGCTGTAGTGGCGGCCATCTTGGATTTTTATCCCATAAGAGCAATATTAAATTTCAAACCATTTATTTCGTTTACTTTTTTTCATAAAATTGTATGCAAGGCCTCGTTTTAAGCACAATTACAATACGCATCCGTTTTGCATTTTACATTTTTTTAAATGCTTTTCTTTTGTTATGTAATTGACATTTTGTAAGAACAAAGTTTGAATTTTTTCCTAACACAATACAAAATTATAATAATGAAAAGTAATTTGCAAGCCGGATCCGAAATTTTATAAAGAACTAGCTGACCCGGCAATGCTTTGCTATTGCTTAATTTGAAACTTTGAAAGCCTGTAATTCGTATCCCTGAGGGCCGATGTAAATTATAATGGGATTCTGCTCATTGCTTGATTTACCTAACCTAAAATTATATTCATTTTTTGATCCAAATCAGTTGTTGATCAAAATCAGCTGTTGATCAAAATCAGCTGTTTTAAGTTTTTCATACGAACAGCTGTTTTTTGTGCCCCTGATAAAATCAAAAGAAATATTTCTTCTTCTTCCTTAAGATTGACCTTCCATAAGATTAACATTGAAACTTTGAGGGCCACTGGGGCGTAGCCCTAATGTCCTAGGACTTCGGTAAATGGCCTAAAACCTTCCCAGGGTTAACCTGTGTTACTATGCAAAATTTCAAAGCAATCGGATGGACGGTTTGGTAACGCATAAAGGACAAACATACAAACAGACAAACGTACATACATTGAATTATATATATATGGATATTCAGTTTTTTTTTTCAGCACTCAATTACAAAAGATGGATTTATAAAATGGTTTGAAATGAGGCAGTGTCGAAACGCTCAGCTGCAAGAAATTGCCCTGTTTAGATACGGCTATAGAGAGAAGCGCTTGCGTTTCCGGTTGCTATCTCGTTTACTGGAGCAGACCCTTAAATTGAAACACGCAAGCACCTGTAGGTGCAGTCGACCCCAGCGCTTCACCCAATAGCTGTATCTAAGCAGTGGAATTTCTTGCAGCTGAACACTTTGACATTGCCTTATTTAAAACCATTTTATAAATCCATCTTTTATAATTGAATGCTGAAAAAAAAACTGAATACTCTTTACAAAATTGAGGTTCCGGCTTGCGATCCACTTTTAATTATGAAATTGTTTATTGTATAAGGAAAAAAGTTCATAGTTGATGCTTAAAACATGTCAATTACAGTACGTGACTTATGAACGAGATTTAAAACAAATGTGAAACGCTAAACGGATACGTATTGCGACTGTGGTTAAAATGAGACCTTGAAAACAATTTTATGATAAAACATTAACGAACTAAATGGTTTTAAATTTAACACTGCTCTTACGGGATGAAAATCCAAGATGGCCGTCACCACAGCAGACCCTTAAAATGCGGCCGTCAGAGTGCGAACACACATATATATAACAATTTGAATGATGCCCAAAAACGTGTTCTGGGGACTATGATTGGTGCCCATTTACTATTCCCGGACCTTTGGTCTCACCATAAGGTAAGGCCGTAGCCAGGAAAACTTTTCTGGGGGGGAGGATTTGAATTTAAACCCTTTTAACACATTCACTGCTAAGGACGCACATGTGAGCTTGACGCTGAACACTATGAGAAGCGGCCGTCGCACAGTGCATTGCGTGATTCGCACGATAACCGGATTGGGAGTATTTGCAATACACAATGTATTGCGTGCTTCGCACGCCTTCCCCCTTGTTGGGAGAATTTTCAATACACAGAGCATTGTGTGCTTCGCAAGCCAACCCCCGTATTGGCAGTATTTTCAATACACAGTGCATTCCGTGCTTTGCAAGCCAACCCCCGTGTTGGCAGTATTTTCAATACACAGTGCATTCCGTGCTTCGCACGCCTTCCCCCTTATTGGGAGAATCTTTAATACACAGAGCCTTGCGTGCTTTGCACGCCAACCCCCGTATTAGGAGGATTTTCAATACACAATGCATTGCGTGTTTCGCACGCCAACCCCCTTATTGAGAGTGTTTTCATTACACAGAGCATTGCATGCTTCGCACGCCAATCCCCCATATTGGGAGTATTTTCAATACACAATGCATTGCATGTTTTGTTAGAGTAAATTATTTTTGTTGAACCTTCATAGTTTTCTTATTCAATAGATCAGATCAAGCTCACAAGAGAGTAAGGCTGTAACCTACTGCCTCCATGTGTATTGTACGTTGTAGTTTAATCAAGCAAATCTAAATATCAGTATGCATGCAATGCACAATGATGTAAAATATGTTGCTTTATCCTCTGTTGTGTTGTCTATTTTATAATTTAATTTGCACTTTTTAAACCTAGTATTAATTTGTACTACTAAATTTCGGGATTTAGAAGGGGGTGACCCTCTAACTCCCCTCCCCCCTTGGCTCTGAAGCAATCATTATAATAATTTTACCGGCATAGTAATCGAATCAAGTATGATAAAAGGCACACTATTTTTTAGAAAAGTCTGATTTTTGGTCTTTCTGATAGGCTACACGTATTTAACATTAAATGGTAACATAACATTTAACCATTCGGGTGACAAAGTCTCACGTTATTTCGGAATGATTTAGCTTTGGTTAGATAAAAACACGAGTGTTTGTCTGGCGGGACTGTGTGCGAGCGAGACGGAGCTATAGAGCTCTCCGATTTGTAAGACAGAGATGACGACATAGTGCACGTGCAACGTTCGAGGAATGTGAGAGTGGGCTAAGGCATAGGCGCCTTTCTGTCTGAACAACACCTGCACAGAGTCTTCTGTAGGTTTGGTTCTCAGGTGCGCATAACACGTCTCTTGTCCTCTCCGAGTGTTGACCACGGCCCTGTTCGGTTCGGTTTGGTAACATCGCTGGCTATCGCACGGCGTACCTCAGGAATCTGTACTTGGACCTGCGCCAGTTTGGAATTATAACTATGTTTTATTGCGCGCATTAAAAACGTCAGTGGCAATGCGATTGTAATATCTGTTATCGTAATTTCATGTTGTACCTTGGTTTTCTATTCTTGGCCTTTGTCAGCTTTAAAGTACCTACTATGCAGCTCCTTTTCAAATTGGAGCGTGACAAATGTAAGCACCAATGTGTTGGTCGTATCTGCATTAGGGTCGGCCAAACGTCTCTGAAAACCGAGATTGTCATAAAATACGGTGCCCCGAAAAGTGGTTTCTGGTCGCTCGAAAACCCGGAATCCAGTTAAAATAGATTTTATGAAATTGAATAAATATACAGTCTCCAGTAATTAGGGAGAATGTTCAATACGCAATGCATTGCGTGCTTCGCACGCCAATCCCCGATTGGGGGAATTTTCAATACGCAATGCATTGCGTGCTTCGCACGCCAATCCCCGATTGGGGGAATTTTCAATACGCATTGCGTGCTTCGCACGCCAATCCCCGATTGTGAGAATTTTCAATACGCAATGCATTGCGTGCTTCGCACGCCAATCCCCGATTGGGGGAATTTTCAATACGCATTGCGTGCTTCGCACGCCAATATCCGTATTGGGGGAATTTTCAATACGCAATGCATTGCGTGCTTCGCACGCCAATCCCCGATTGGGGGAATTTTCAATACGCAATGTACGCATTGCGTGCTTCGCACTCCAATCCCCGATTGGGAGAATTTTCAATACGCAATGCATTGCGTGCTTCGCACGCCAATCCCCGATTGGGGGAATTTTCAATACACAATGCATTGCGTGCTTCGCACGAAAATCCCCGATTGGGGGAATTTT
>JAGFPH010006505.1:52022-68038 GCA_018207615.1 Philaenus spumarius | reverse complement strand
GGGGGAGCCGAGATAAGGAGCCCGATTGGCGTTGCGTCGCATTTACTAAGTTGTAGTCCTTTTACCAACTACATTCTCTTATTCATTTTCTTTCTTTGTTGCACCACACAGTATTTAGAATCGATCTGTTTGGTAATTTTCCACTGGCTAAACCTTCTACTCACTTCCTTACTGGCACATTATTTTTAACCTAAGCTCAAAACCACATTTTATTTTGTTATTTCAACGAGCGAGGTATACTGTTCACATAACTACTAGTAAATTAAAAACAATAATCTCAACATGTACAACCTTTATGAAACCGTATGGTGTACAACATTTACTATTTATAACGAATGTTGTCGCAGTAGGTAGACAGTAATACATAGCTAATGCATAATTAACTTTAAATTATCTAATTAGACCTGGGGCTATGTATAGTGAATTAAATTTCATCGCAGTAAAAGTAAAACGACAATGAGTTATGCCCTTGTGTGTTACAGTTGACGCGGTTAGTTTATTGTCAGCTTGTTTTATGTCTAAAAACCTTCAGGCTTTGAACAATTATCATACGTACCGGGTATTTCAAAATAAATATCAGGGTTTTAAGGCAATGTAGTATTTATTACAACTATGAATAATTCGACCACGCATCAGAACCGCTGACGTGAGTTGAGCAAATTTCCGAAATTAGGTTTTTAGGCCTATGATTTAAGGTTTCAACCAACAATCTGGGAAATAGGTCTATTCACGACGGTGCTGAATAGCTGTAAAATGGTTCGAACGCCATCCCGCATATTTGGAGGGATCTTCAATACACAAAGCATTGCGTGCTTCGCATGCCATTCCTCATATTAGGAGTATCTTCAATACAGAATGCATTGCGTGCTTCGCACGCCATTCCTGATATTAGGTCTATCTTCAATACTAAAAGCATTGCGTGCTTCGCACGCCATTCCGAATATTGGGAGTATCTTCAATACACAAAGCATTGCGTGCTTCGCATGCCATTCCGCATATTGGGAGTATCTTCAATACACAATGCATTGAGTGCTTCGCACGCCATTCCGAATATTGGGAGTATCGTCAGCACACAAAACATTGCGTGCTTCGCACGCCAACCCCGCGGTAGAATCCACCACATGGCTTTGAACCGGGTACTTCTATGGTATTTTACGTTTTGATCGATCTTGGGGGAACCAAGCGAGCTATAAGGTCGCGTAAAAAAAAATGTGCAGAATAACATCCTAAATTTATATTTGTGGAAAAAACTCAAAAACAAAATCATTCTCGTAGGAAAAATCTAAAAAATAGTTACTTCCGGTCAAAAAACGTGCTTGTTGGATTCTTTCGCACCCCATTCCACATATTGGTACTATCTTCAATACACAATGCATTGCGCGCTTCGCACGCCAACCCCCGTATTGGTAGTATCTTCAGCGCACAAAGCATTGCGTGCTTCGCACGCCATCCACCGTATTGGGGTTATATTCAATACACTTGAATTCAATATCTTGATTTCGTCCGAGTGACGTAGACAACCAACATGTGTACCAAATTTGAACCAAATCGGACTTGAAATGCGGCCGCTAGAGTGCGAACACATATATACATGTATGATTTTTAATGACACCCCAAAACGTGTTCTGGGGACCATGATCGGTGCTCATTTGCAACTCCTGACCTCGGGTCTTACCATAAGGGCCACTGCAATAGATAATATGTCCTAGCTAAATTCGATAAAAAAACATTCAATTTATGGGAGTCTCGTTGCAATTGTACCATTTCTTGGAGTATTTGCTGACCCCCAGATGAGCTCATTTTGAGTGTTCACATGCCCACTTAATTGAAATGCCGATTCGACAATGCAGACGACACGATCCAGAAAATCTTCATCGTCATGCAGCAACATAAGTTGGCACTAAAATCGTAGTCTGTAGGCCTTAGAGCTTGTAACAACTGTAAACGATAAGGATGTTGTTGCAAGCGTCTCTAAACCTCTCCACACGGACGTTACTGGAATTGCTAATTCACGACTGACCTTACGAAATGATTTCTTTCGGCTACTCGTCAAACACGGTCTTTATAACTTTTGGTCGGTCCGCAGTTCTTCCCTTTGAAAAAACAGCCGGTGTCTTCAAACTGATGATGCCACCTACGGATGTTATTATCACTTGAAGGATTAAATTTCAACTTGATTCGGACGCACGTTGGAATGTAACTACAGATTCAGTCTTTGCAAACTGTAAAACACAAAAAGCTTTCCGTCCATTAAACGCCGTCTTTGCTACCAGCGCTTTCTACCGGAAGACAGAGGGAACATTGCATGCGCATGTGCACAGGGGTACCAGAAATACTGTTTGAGTTGCTCTTTTATTTGATGTAGGCCTATTATTTATAATTTTAAAGTAAATGTAATAAATACTACAAAGTCTTAAAACACCGATATTCATTTTGAAACACCCGGTACTTTATATTTATTATTATTATTTTTAAAATGTTTAATTATCCTATATATTAAAACACAAAATTAAAAATCTTCCGGAAGAACGTGTGGGACTTCCACTGGACCGATTTACACGTGGATAGTGTCAAATAAAATGGAATAACCCCTGTATTTGCACATATTACCTTAGATTTTGATATCTGGTCAGTAACCAATTAAAGAACGAGATTAAAAGTTTTCTTATGAAGATTTAACATGGAGTAAAATTTCAACTTTTGCACTTCTTTGAAGAGTTCACTTGAGGTTTCCACTGAACCGTTTTACACGCGGTTTGTTTTAAATGAAAGATCAATCATTCTATATTTGCACAATTTACTTACATTTTACTTTCTCACTATACTATAGTATAGAGAAAGTATAGTGATCGCAAAAAAATTCGATGTTTTTTAATAATTTCATTTAGAATGTAATAATAGTAGTTTACGCAACGATTGTATTATGAAGGCCTTTAAGCCACGAGTGAGATGTAAGTTGGAAGACGAGCGAAGCGAGTGTTCTAAATATCTCACGAGTGGTTTAAAGGCTGAATACAATCGTTGCGTACACTACTTTATCTACGACCAAAAATATACAGGCTATTTGATGTTTGATGTTGATTGTAGATTTAATCATTGAATAAATATACCAAAGCGAACTAGGTTTCTTATCTTGGGCCAATTCCTCAAAATACGCAATGAAAACATTCTCGGAAAACGAACTAACACCATTTCTAGTTTTCCACTCCATAAACTGGTTATAAACCTTTTCATAACGAAATTTAGATTTTTCTGGCAACAAATTGTTCAGAGCCGAATTTGCTTTTGTATTAATTTCCTCTGGAGTTAAACAAAATTCATCACTATCACTCATGTTTGCGGAATGCGTCAACTCACGTTTGAGGTTAGTTACAATAACACACTAACATCCGGAACGTATGGGTACAATCAGCTGATGTACGAATAGCGTTATTTTTATTACAACTCTACTTCCGTCAAATGACGAGCTCTCATTGGTCTAGAGCCTATTATGTAAAGTGACTCCTGTTAGGTAATGATATCATTACCTAATCGGGTTGGTTTTTGGTTTGTAATGTACCTCTTTCTGATGTTACTTGCAATAGCGTTATTGGTGTTTATTGCAATGGTCGTAGATAAAAACATAAATCATGTGTGTATGTTGCCGTTAAGGCAGGTAAAATAAATTAAACGTAATTTTAGGTTAGGCCTAGACTGATGAAACAACTTCTTGAATGTATTTACATTCATTACCATTGCAACCAATTGAATAAAATAACAGATAACATAGTTGATTCGGATGTCCAGCTTTTAGTACAAAATAATATTTTGAGTTAGGCTCATACTGAACCAACACATGTTTCAACACACACAAACCAATGAAATGGGATTTTAAAATATGAAAAAACTAATACATATAGTAGACTTATTTATTGATAATACCGGTAATTGATTGTGAGTAACTTTTTGGTTAGGTTTTTGATAAAGTGTACACCTGAGCCTTACTGGTTCTTTTGATCTTTATTATAGGCCGAACTGTTGTTATAAATTATAAGAAATAATTTGATTTAAACAACTAACATTATTTACCATCTTAACTTTAAGGTTATTATTAAAATCCCACACCTTTATTATAAATAAAAAATAACATAATGTTTTTATAAGGTTCTATCGGGGTTTGGCGTGCGAAGCACGCAGGGGTCTCGCTAGTTTTTTATTAAAGCAGAGAAACATTGTATTTAATTTCTTTGAAAGACGAAGATAAATTCAAAATCATTTTCACAATAGTCAAAAAACCACACACAATAAAACTAATGCAGGAAA
This sequence comes from Philaenus spumarius, assembly GCA_018207615.1. Classification (NCBI taxonomy): domain Eukaryota; kingdom Metazoa; phylum Arthropoda; class Insecta; order Hemiptera; family Aphrophoridae; genus Philaenus; species Philaenus spumarius. Next base: position 63,736 of record JAGFPH010006505.1, on the reverse strand, counting down.
CAAATTACAAAACATAAACAATCTATACTAATATTATAAAGAGGCAGAATTTCTTTATGTAGGGGAGTAATCTCTGGACCTACTGAACCGATTGAAAAAATAGTTTTACCAACAAAAAGCTACACTATCCCTGAGTAGCATAGGCTATAATTCATTGTGATAAAAACATTTTGTGTTTCAATATTTGTAAATTTAGTCGGGAAAAATTCTTAGGCTAGGCCTAGACTGATGAACCAACACATGTATCTACGTTTGTCAAAATAGCAACCAATTGAATAAAATAACTTGCTCTAATATTTCCACTAACAGCTGATTTCAAACTTTGAAGCACTTATTTTTTATTTTTAACTTTTAGGTTAGGTTTTTATTAAAGTGTAGGCCTCAGCCTTGCTGGTTATTTTAATCTTCATTATAACTGCTGTTATAAAATATACGAAATAATTTTATTTGAACATTTAACATTACTTACCAACTTAGCTTTGGGGATTCTGTTAATCGTACACCTTTATTCTAAAGAAAACATAACATGATTTATTTTGTATAGAAGGTTCCAATGCGGTTGGCGTGCAAAGCACGCAGGGGTTTCCCCTAGTTATATAATTATTGTCAGTCCTATTTACTACCCTACTTTTTTATTTTCTTAAATATTGTTTAAAACATTCTTCTAGCTTTCCCCAGCAAAGTGTCTTTTAATTCAAACCAATTCACAAAATGTTTGTTTTAACATGGTAAATCCTGAATTCTAAAAGTTTGTAATTTATTAAACTTTACCAATCAGTGCAACAGAAGTAATATATTTTGATTCAAAGTAATTCATGAAACACGAAACTTTTCCTATAAATGTTCTACTTGGAAAAGTTTCGATTCGTTGCCCCAGTTTCATAAGGTAAACTTAGAATATCGAAGTAGGTTGTATGTCGTGCAACTATGATCTATACTAAAAAGTGAGTTTAATGCACGAGTTGCACAGTAGTTGATATTTTATGCATATTGATAATTCAGTATTCTCTATATGCAAAAGCCAAATACCACTCATTGATTCATCACGATTTCTCAAAAACTACTCAACGGATTGGAATGAAATTTGGTATGTAGCTTCCTCTAGGGCCCTAAGTGCTCGTTGTTAAGAAAGGTATTAAAAAAATTTGAAACTTTAGGGGGTGTTTTGGGGGGGGGGATTACTAAAATTACTAAAACCTCCACAAAACGGATTGGAATTAAATTTGGTATGTACCTTCCTCTAGGGCCCTAGGTGCTCGCTAAGAAAGGTTTTCAAAAAAAAATTAATTTTAGGGGGTTTGTTGGGTCAAGTTACTAAAAATCCCCATAAGAAATACATAGTGTTCTATATTTATTGACATTTTTTATTATTTTTTTTTTTTTTTTTTTTTTTTGTTAATATACATTTAACTTTGATTTGTCTATGCGTGCAAAGCCGGATCTGGCAGCTAGTTCTTTATATAAAATGCCATGCTCTCACTGACGATCAACGCAGAGCCGATTCTGTTAAAGTTAGGGCCTTGAAATTTAGAAGGTGCATCCGTCCAATAATGTAGAGGCGCACATACTAGGAAAGGATTTTACAAAATTTTGCCTTTAAGTGTTGAAACAACCACTAAAACAATAAATATTGTTTGTTATATATCTCAAAACCCCTACCGCCTAGGAACGTGACATTTGGTACATGTATATGTCTCATAGACGCTAGATGCTCACTAAGAAAGGATTTTTAAATATTTGGCCTTAAAGGGTTGAAACAACCCATAAAACAATAGTTTTTTTTGTTGGTTATATTTTCCATAAAGCTAGTAGAAAGCAGAATTTTTGTACATTTACTTCTTGAAAAACACATGTAAAAAGTAAACCAGTTTTACATTTTGTCATGTTATGCTAAGGAGTGGAATGTAATAAAAAACCCGAAAATATTTAATATTAATTTGTATATTTTCCTTAATGATAGAGAGCTGAAATTTTGTACATTTATTTCTTAGAAGATGCATATAAAAATAAACCACTTTAAAATTTTGTCACGCTCTGCTAAGGGGTAAACATGTAGTAACAACCCCTAAAACTATAAATAATATTAATTGAACAACGCCTAGGAATGTGAAATTTCGTACACATATGGCTCAGAGGCGAACTAAGAAATGATTTAAAAATATTTGGCCTTAAAGGGTTGAAACAACCCCTAAAACAATAAATATTGTTTGTTATATTGTCCTTACAGCTAGAAAGCTGAAATTTTTTACATTTATTTCTTGAAAAACACACATAAAAAGCAAACCAGTTTTACATTTTGTTACGTGTTCCTAAGGGGTGAATATGTGATAACAACCCCTAAAAACAATAAATATTGTTTGTTATACTTTCCTTAAAGCTATAAAGCTGACATTTTTAACATTTATTTCTTGAAAAACACATTTTAAAAGTAAACCAGTTTTACATTTTGTTACGTCCTCCTAATTGGTGAAAATGTGAAAAAAAACCCCTAAAACAATAAATATACATTTTTATACTTTCTTTAAAGCTACAGAGCAGATATTTTGTATCCTATTTATTTCTTACAAGATGCATATAAAAAATCCGAACTGGATCAAATTTGGTACACATGTTAGTTGTCTACGTCGTTCGGACGAGTCCGTTAGCCAAAAAAATCCAACAACCGGAAGACGTTTTTTGACCGAAAGTAAAAATTTTTTGAGATTTTTCCTACGAGAATGAATTTTTAGAGTTTTTTCTACAAATATAAATGTAGGATGCTATTCTGCACATTTTGTTTTTTTACGCGACCTTATAGCTCGCTCGGTCCCCCCAAAATCGGGTCAAAACGTAAAATCCCATAAAAGTACCCGGTTCAAAGCCATGTGGTGGATTCCGCCGTGGGGTTGGCGTACGAAGCACGCAATGGTTGCGTATTGAAGATACTCCCAATATGCGGAATGGTCTGCGAAGGACGCAATGCATTGTGTATTGTAGATACCCCAATGCGGAATGGCGTGCGAAGCACGCAATGCACTGTTTGTTGAAAATAATCCCAATATGCGGAATGGCGTGCGAAGATACTCTTAATTTCGCAGTTATTCAGTACCGCCGTGAATAGACCTATTTCCCAAATTGTTGGTTGAAACCCTAAAACATAGGCCTATAAACTTAATTTTGAAATTCGCTCAACTCACGTTAGCGGTTCAGCTGCGTGGTAGAATTATAGAACATTTGTTATAACTCCAGTCGTATCGAGGAACCTAATACTTTGATTTAAAATTGTATTACTATTTGCAATAACAACTTTGGCGTTCTGAAAAATTCTACACAAACATAACAACAATTATTAAATACAAGTGGCGGTAACATATAGGATTGCGTGCGAAGCACGCATTGGTCTTCCCAAGTATTTATTTAGTTCAAACTATTTGAGCCAGTAAATAAAAGACCTACACATTTTTTATCGGTTATAGTTTCTAACGAACCACTGTTAGGGGAAATTAAAATAATTTAGAAATATTGTTGATTTGTAAAACTTTATATGTTTAAAAATTAAGGAAGATTCATTTGATGCTGGTAAATTTTCCAAATCAGTTTGTAGAAACCAAATAAATTCGGCCCAACAAAGAAATCATTACAAATACTACGGTTTGACGATCGAGGCTTTGAAACGTGTGCGGACATATGTGACGTCATCACAGCTAAGTGTGTTTCCATTCTGCTACCCTGGAAAGGTCACGAGGCGATTGACCTTTCACTTTTATATTAAGTATGACAGTGTGTGGGCGAGAGGTTACATTTGAGTAAATACTTATAGAATGGCTAATTCTTGTCTCTCTTTTGTATGAATGCATGTAAAAATTATTTATACAAGCGGTTTAGTCTTAACGGAATGACTGAGTGATATAGAATCAAGGTGGAAAAGAAACTAGTTAAATATGCAAATTTAAAGGTATTCTTATGGCGTCATAAACGCACATTAAGAAAGAATTTTACAAAATTTAAATTTTAAAGCTTAAAAATAGTGAAAATTTGGATAAAACATGTGTGTGGATTGGAAGTTTAACAGCATATGTTTGTTTACAATTATTACCAAAGCAACCAACTTAGCAAATTTGGAATATGTTTATTAGTCTTCGCAAACAAGAGCTTTTTTTAGGTTAGATTAAATGCAAATACAAACAAAAATGTCTCAAGAAAGTATTATTGCAGCTGTGGGTGACCAACAATTTTAATAGAAAGACACAAAACTTCTGTTTCTACTTTATACATAACTAGGGGAACCCCTGCGTGCTCCGCACGCCTACCCCGTTGGAACCCTCTGTACACGTAATCGTGTGATGTTTTCTCTATAATAAATGTGTAGGATGAATAATAACTCCTAAGCTAAGGTGGTGAATAATGTTAAATGTTCAAATCAAATTATTTCCTATATTTTATAACAGCAGATATAATAATCCGACCACGTAGCTGGACCGCTGACGTGAGTTGAGCAAATTTCCAAAATTAAGTTTATAAGCCTATGTTTTAGGGTTTCAACCAACAATAGGTTTGGGAAATAGGTCTACTCACGAAGGCGTTGAACAGCTGTCTGTGCATACGCAATATATTAGTAGAATTTGTTTGCGCCTAGTGGCCTCGCGAGTTTGCAACACTTTGCTTCGAACCGGGTAGCCTACTTTTATGGTATTTTACGTTTTGGTCGATTTTGGCGAAACCAAGCGAGCTTATAAGGTCGCGTAAAAAAAACAAAATGTGCAGACTAACATTCTACATTTTTATATTTTTAGAAAAAACTCTAATAAATTTCATTTTCGTAATAAAAATTTCAACAAATAATTACTTTTGGTCAAAAAACGTACTTCCGGTTGTTGGATTTTTTGGCTAACGAACTCGACCGAGCGACATAGACAACCAACATGTGCACCAAATTTGGACCAAATCGGACATAAAATGCGGCCGCTAGTGTGCGAACACACACACACACACACCCACACACAAACACACACACACATATATATATATATATATATATATATATATATATATGCATTTTAATGACACCCCAAAACGTGTTCTGGGGATCATGATCGGTGCTCATTTGCTACTCCCGACTTTGGGTCTCACCATAAGGGCCACTGCAACAGCTCATTTTTCCTATGGAAATTCGCTAATAAAGGTTAAAAGAACCAGCAAGGCTCAGGTCTACACTGTAATAAAAACCTTACCTAAAAGTTAGAAATACAAATAATTGGTTCAGGTGTTAATGGAAATATTAGGGCAAACAGCTGTTTTATCTGGCTATATTAATGAACTTACAAATCATGGTATGTCTTCTTTATAATAAAGGTGTACGATTAATAATAACTCCAAAGCTAAGTTGGTAAATAATTTTAAATGTTCAAATCAAATAATTTTTCATATATTTTGTAACAGCAGTTATAATGAATATTAAAATAACCAGTAACGTTCAGGCCTACGCTTTAATAAAAACCCAACCTAAAAGTTAGAAATACAAAATAAATGCTTCAAAGTTTGAAATCAGCTGTTAATGGAAATATTAGAGCAAATTATTTTATTCAATCGGTTGCTACGGTATAAATGTAAATTCATGTGTTGGTTCATCAGTCTAGGCCAAACCTAAGAATGTTTTCCGACTAATTTACAAGTATTGAAATAAAAAATGTTTTTATCGAAATGAATTATAGCCTATGTTACTCAGGGATAGTGTAGCTTTTTATTAGTAAAACTATTTTTTCAATCGGTTCAGTAGTTCCAGAGATTACCCCCTACATATAAACAAACAAACACATTTTACTTCTCTTTAATATTAGCGGAGAAAAAACTATACACTTCACTGATGTTGGGAAATTGAATTTTAACAATCTAAAACAAACATTACAGAACAAACAACAAAACCAACAACTCAAGGCTATTTTTTTAAAAATTGGGCGTTCGGTACGCAAAACAATGTAACTGGTAGCAGTATACAAAAATAATAATTTACCTTATTTGTGTGTGTGTGGCAGGTAAAGTTCTGTTATCAACTTTTGTATGTTTACAAACTGGAAACACACTGTGACTAGAGACTAGAACGTTTTTTTAGGAGTTGCAATTCCGTTTTACAAAACAACGAAATTGAAAACAGCATTGAACAAAAATGTCATTATTTGTATGGTGATTAAAGTTTCGGCGTTATAAATTCTGTTGTTTGGGGGCATACATATAAAATGTTTAATGTCAGTCAAAAATGTGTCTGGGGTTATGATCGGTGCTCATTGATTACTCCTAACCTTTGGTCTCACCATAAGAGTCACTGTATATCTCATCTTTCTTATGGAAATTCGCTAATGAATACCACACCTGAATTGCACTTAAGGGCCGAACGGCCCGTCCGTTTGTTTCTGTTATTTCAAGTGAGTTGAGGGATGTTTTCACAAAGTCTGAATTGTTAATTGAAACGTTGAGAAGGCGGGTGTGATTGTTGGACACGATTCCTCCAGAGGGGGCAACTTGATAAAGTAAAATAAGCGAAACAAAAGGGAAACGCAAACAGATGTCTACTCGCGTAGGATGACGTCAGAGGTGCTCGACTATTCAGTTATTTATTTAACGAGTCGCTTTTGCACAGTGGGACGGTGGATTTGAAGAGTCGAGCCGGCACGGAATTGCCTGCAACAATGACTTCTGTCATAATTAGACAATCCAATTTGATGTGACGAAGGTTGCTGTTTTTAAAACAATAAAATTGTTTGAAGTGTAAACTTCCATAGGCGCACCACGTCCAAAGAATGTGTATACATGTGTGTATAGCAGAGTATATGGTTTCTTGTTGCTGGGGGTGAATCTGATTTTACCGTCACGCGTTTCACCATGCATTTTGTGAAACGCTAATAATGTGAAACCCTGAAACGCTCCTAATGTGAAACGCTCCTAATGCGAAACGCTCCTAATGTGAAGCGCTACTAATGTGAAACGTTCCTAATGTGAAACGCTCCTAATGTGAAACGCTCCTAAAGTGAAACGCTCCCAATGTGAAACGCTCCTAATGTGAAACGCTCCTAATGTGAAACGCTCCTAATGTGAAACGTTCCTAATGCGAAACGTTCCTAATGTGAAACGCTCCTAATGTGAAACGTTCCTAATGTGAAACGTTCCTAATGTGAAACGCTCCTAATGTGAAACGTTCCTAATGCGAAACGCTCCTAATGTAAAACGCACCTAATGCGAAACGCTCATAATGCGAAACGCTCCTCTTACGAAACGTTCCTAATGTGAAACGTTCCTAATGTGAAACGCTCCTAATGTGAAACGCTCCTAATGTGAAACGCTCCTAATGTGAAACGCTCCTAATGTGAAACGTTCCTAATGTGAAACGCTCCTAATGCGAAACGTTCCTAATGCGAAACGCTCCTAATGTGAAACGCTCCTAATGTGAAACGTTCCTAATGCGAAACGCTCCTAATGCGAAACGTTCCTAATGCGAAACGTTCCTAATGTGAAACGCTCCTAATGTGAAACGTTCCTAATGCGAAACGCTCCTAATGTGAAACGCTCCTAATGTGAAACGCTCCTAATGTGAAACGCTCCTAATGTGAAACGCTCCTAATGCGAAACGCTCCTAATGTGAAACGCTCCTAATGTGAAACGCTCCTAATGTGAAACGCTCCTAATGTGAAACGTTCCTAATGTGAAACGCTCCTAATGTGAAACGTTCCTAATGTGAAACGCTCCTAATGTGAAACGCTCCTAATGTGAAACGCTCCTAATTTGAAACGCTCCTAATGTGAAACGCTCCTAATTCGAAACGCTTCTCGTTAATGTGGAAAAAACAAAATTCGTAGTTTTTGATTTGAGGGGGTTTCAATTTGGGGAGACTTTGATTTATCACAATAACATGTGTCTTGGTCTTGATTTTTGTGTGTGTCCGTCCGTCCAGCAAACAGAGGATATAAAGTTTTTAGGCATTTTTCTTGATAGCAAGATTACATGGAAGAAACACATTCGACAGTTAAACTCAAAATTACATGTAAGGAGAACATATAATTACATTTAATTGTTATAATTTCCTTTTAAATTATATGTAAGGAAATTCTATTACCTGAGAAACATCTGTAACTTAAAAGTTCTGAGAATGTTATATCATGCTTTCATACATTCCAGACTTCAATACGGAATAGAGTGTTGGGGAGGGGCCTGTATGGCCGCGACTACGCCTCTAATTGTTACTCAAAAACATTTTATCAGAATTCTTCTTTTCAAGAGTAAATTCCATCATGCCTTTCCTCTATTTAAACAACTAAATATATTGCCTCTGAAACATTTATTTATATAAAATATAAGGTCCTTAAGATTTGTTATAGCAGGAGTGGAAATAATTCCAATGTTCAAATTTATTATAAAACAAGAAGTACTGCCCAGATGCACATGAAAAGACCAAAAGTGAACCGAATTTGCTTTAAGAGGTATTTTTTATATATTGGTCCCAAAATATTTAATGAATTGCCTATACAAGTAAAAAAAGACCCAAGGATGGTTAAGTACATGTCGCGAGTGAGAGGTTGGCTTTGGGGTTTCGAGTCCTGCTTTGGGGTCGATGAACTGTTTAAGAGTGTAGTTTAATAATTAATGTTTAATGTTTATTTGTAAGTGTTTAATGAATTGGTTAAGTTGGCATACATGTGTTTCTGTCGATTTGTGTGTATGGTAGTTATGGAATTATATGTGTGGTATGTGAATATGTGTGCAAGCAGTTGTGCGAGTTTGGATATAGATTTTTGATTTAATTTTGTGAAGGGAGGCCTGTTAGATACACCACCGCAGGAATAGCCGCATTATGTTAAAAGTTAAGTATAAATGTAGACTAGTTATTTTGTATTTATTTCAGTATTTTATTATTTTTATTTTGTTTATAGTTTAGTTATTTTTTTTCACACTAACCATCTAATACTGGAGGTGATGGTTAGTTATTTCCCAACCATTGTATTGTACATATAAATGTAAATAATTGGAGGAAAATAAAATATTATTATTATTATTATTATAGTTTGAAATACTGAACCGTATCACACTTTGTTTATATTGTACAACTTTAGAAATGCCTCTTTTCTATTTAAAAATTAAAAAATGAGTGGCCTAATCAATCGTCATTATTGAAAAATATCATAATATACAAGTAATCTGTTTGCATTTGCTTTACGGCGAGTCGCCGCGGGGGTATTATCTGTATTATGAAAACGTACTAAATTCCCTTCTACGTCAATAATATTGAATTATTTTTATTTCTTTTAAAATAAATAATATATGCAAGATGTTAGTAAAGTATGGTTTCGGGCGGTTCAAAGTTACTTGCAGGAGGATAATTTCACTCGCCGACCTTTGATAAGGTCTCTACTCCATCATACCGCTGCACAAGTTGAATACCTCGGGGGGCTTAATCTGTTTCCAAGTTTTAACGTATCTACGTCGAGGTAATACGGAATTCTTGTTCCGCGCGCGATATCTATAACTTTAATCCTGCTGTTAATGTATACTGTACGTTTTATACAGGGTGGATCGGAAATAAACGGAACAACTTTCAGAGCGTGTTCTATTAGTGAAAATAAAGAAAAATGTTCATGTAAACGTAAGTTCGGAAATGCTTCGCTGTATGGTGAACCATTATTAGCGAATTTCCATAGGAAAAATGAGCTATTGCAGTGGCCCTTATAAGGTAAGATCCAAGTTCGGGAGTAGCAAATGAGCACCGATCATGGTCCCCAGAACACGTTTTGGAGTGTCATAAAAAAGCATATATATCAAGCGGCCGCATTTAAATCCGATTTAGTTCAAATTTGTTACACATGTTGGTTGCCTACGTCGCTCAGACGAGTTCGTTAGCCAAAAAAATCCAACAATCGGAAGCACGATTTTTGACCGGAAGTAACTATTTTTTGAGATTTTTCTACAAGAATTTGTTTTTTTTTTAGTTTTTCTACAAATATAAGTGTAGCATGTTATTCTGCACATTTGGTGTTTTACGCTACCTAATAGCTCGCTTGGTTCATTTGTTTACATTGAATCACATGATTTATTATTATTATTATTATTATGTGATATTTATTATTAGTTTTGTTGATAGTTATTACAATTAATTGATGTACCTTTTGTTTTGATTGTTTGATAATGTTTAATTTTATTCAACATTAAAATTTTATAGGTAAGAATTTTAATGTACTGCAATGTAAACAAATGTAAATATCTTAAGAACGGTTTGAGATATGGATGTGCGATTTTCACCGTTTTTTTTGTCTTGAAATTCTACGTTGGAATGATGTATCACATGACCACTTTCCTATTGAAAACGGTACATTCAAAATGGCGGATCATATTTTTGACATATTAATAAAATTTTATTTTTACAAAGAGTAGGTTTCATAATGACGTTTACCTTAAAATTTTCCTTACACACGAAATATTAAACCGTTCTCATACTTTTCACCCTCCCATAAGCCATGATGGCCGTGGTTGTTAAGGCGTGAAAGCTTTATCAATCGCCATGGCAACCATCAATGGAAAAGTTCCGGGTTCAATTCCCATTGAACCCTAATAATTTTCTAAATGGTTTTTTAACTTACATCATTGGCTGTGATTCGGTTTCCTCGTAAAACTGTAGGTCCCGTCTTCATTAGCCTTAAAGTGCAAAACAGCAGGACGTTAAAAAAAAGCTTTTCACCCTCCCTGTTAGCCCAGGAAACAGGAAAAATATACTGGAAAAAAATGTGGGAGTGATGGAACTTGGTAATATAGTACATTTTGACATCCTAAAAAAACATACTAAGTTTGCGACCCCCACCACTTTGAGCTTACGCCGCCATCTTGGAAAATGGTGACCAAATTACGTTTTCTCCCAAAAAACTTCAGTTGGGTACGTCCTAGAAAAAAATACATTAGAAATTATAGAGAATTGAATTCTCAAAAACTTTTATTTAAACATATTTTCTCTGAAATAAACAGTTATTGAATATAGTGCCATCTTGTGTTGTGTATTATAAAAACTGCACGAATGCGCTATTATCACTTAAAATTGATGAGTTATTTATTATAATTTATATTATATTATTGAACTATTTTTTTTGTACTAGGTAAAGTTGGGGCATTTTTTTTACTGTGGTTTTATTTATAAAAACTGCATGAATGCCTTATTGGAAATTGAAACGGCTGCATTCTTATACAAGAAATTGGGATCAAGACAGCTGTTTTACGTTTTATCCTCTCTTGTAAACTGATACAATGAAAAATAATAATTATTATTACAAAACAAATAATAGGAATAATATTTCAATAACGTAATAAAAATTGGTATTACTATTATTAAAATAAACTACAATATTACAAAAAGAAAAAGTGTACACAATTGTAAGAATTGTAACACAATGGAATTTAAATTGTAAGAATGTAAATTAACATAAATTTCTTATTTAGAAATAACTATAATTATTTAAAAAAAAACATAAATAACAATAATAAAAATACAAGAAATTTAATAAAAAACTATCTGGCCCGATCCGGCTTTGCACGGATAGACAAATCAAAGTTAAATGAATATTAACAAAAAATATATATTAATAAATGTATTACACTATGTATTTCTTATTTTTTATATATTTGAAATTTTTTTGAATTTTTTGAAAACCTTTCTTAGCTAGCACCTAGGGCCCTAGAGGAAGCTGCATACCAAATTTCATTCCAAT